>JAVTVY010027333.1:0-10297 GCA_036873755.1 Hanleya hanleyi | reverse complement strand
TAGACCGAATTATCAACAAGACATTGCAACCCCAGCCGCAACAAAATCCAATTCCCCGAGACCCCAGTCCTGTTTTCATCGCTATTCCATACATTGGGCAGACCAGTCACTACATAAAACGACTCCTGAAAGAACAAGCCAGCATCGATGCGGTATTTTCCAGCAGCAGATCCCTTAAAAACCACCTTAACGCTACAGGACGACTACCACCAACCGACCCACCCCAGCCCAAGGGAATCCTGCTCCTGCCAGGAAAGTTACATAGGAGAAACCATGCGACCCCTCAACGTCCGCATCAAGGAACATAAGGCCTCCAGCAATAAAACAGACGGAAAATCAGCCATTTCGGACCACCTGACGGAACACCCAGGACACCAGATAAATTGGCAAAACATACACAAACTTTCCATCCACCAGACCGACCAAACAAAGAGAAGACTACAGGAAGCCATTCACATCAAAAGACACAAGCCCGCAATCAACAGAGACAGTGGACAGTTTGTACCCAGCGCCTATGACAGCCTTATCAGCTTAGATAGAGATTATCACCGTGACCGTTAATCCTTTCCATTATCCTTTATGACTTCTCACACGTTATGCTATTTATCCATGTGATTATCTCTTACCAATTGTATAATCCTCACACATATAAGATTCAATAATTTTGTCACTTTAACCATGAGGCCACTTTGAACTTAATCTGCAATCACCCATTGTCTTTACCCGCCTAGATGATTAGCAGATTACAATAGTCATATTCACTGTTTGATTATCTTTATTTTGACATGATTAACTCATGAAACCTATTGTGCAATGATTATTTTGTGACCTTGTTTGCTTGTTTCCTCATTGTTATTGTTATTCATTATTTAATTATTTATTTATAATTAACAAGAAATGTACCGTGAAATTTAAATAAAACATTGAGTTGATGGGCCGCGAAATCCGTATGGGAAGCGGCCCTTAAACTACAATTTCAATCAATCATGTAGATCATTGGTTCTCCCAGTTTTTTCTGGACGGCGTTGTGTGTACAGAGGGGTACAAAGACAAAGGAATCACCCACGCGACTACAATATACAGTGAACACATACTTACCAATATAACCTAATCAAAAACCAAGCGATGAACCTGTACATAGACAATTCTTCTATTCTATTTATATCTCCATCCGCCCATTTATTATTATTTAATTATTTATTTATTTATATATTTATTTACTGATTTATTTGTTTATTTGATTATACAGCGCTTGTAAACATCTTTAACAAACTAAGAAATGTAACGTGTAATTAAAATAAAACATTGAGTTGATGGGCTGCGAAATCCGTACGGGAAGCGGCCCTTAAACTGCAATTTCAATCAATGTAGATCATTAGCTTTGAAAAAGTTGGAAGTATCTCCATCGAAACGTCAGCTCCACAGCAATAAAGAAGTTGTTATCCATAGAATAGCATTGTGTTACTCTTTTAAGTCTAATGAAGCTTATTCATATTACATTTATAATACTAAGGCTCAGATTTTCCCATAACCAGAAAAGAAGAACGGTCAAGATTTCCATTTCACAAAGATGTGCCGGGCCGGTCAATGAACGGGACGCAGCTGAGCTTAGTCCCGTTAAATGGTAGCGTACAAGCTGTCAGACCACGGTCCCTGCCGGCACTAGTCCTTGTCGATTAGAGATTCACTTCGACCTGTCAACTTGTCTGGATCGAGAAAGTAGGAGAGTGTGGAGACAACCAAGGCTGATATAGAGTCAATTAATGTGCAATAATATTCAGTTAAATGTACAGGATGATCGTGAGTAAAGATGTAAATATGTACAGTTATCATATACATGCGCCGCGTAAAGGGCGGCCTGGTTGCTGGCCCTTTCCACACGGTAGGTGATCGTAGGGGCGGCCTGGCTGCTTGCCCCTCTCTTGGCCAAGGATAGCGGCTCGACGTCCTTCCTTCCCCCGGTGGTTGGAGCGAGGCTATGGATCTAGCGGCTCTCTTCTCTGTAAAGTAGGTATATCGTCCCCAGAAAACGTCGTGGCTTCCCACCGTGGATATGACCGTCTTCCCGTTACAGGTATGTATGGTCCCAGAGATTGCTCCGTCTTCCCACCGTGGATACGTCTGCTTCTCCTTGCGAGAAATCACCGCTACAGGGAGGTTCGTCTTCCCACCGTGGATATGTCCGTTCTTCCACAGTTGTAACCTGTCTTGCGAGGATGCTTCCGTATCGTCTTCCCTCCAAGGTAAGTATATCTTCCCCAGAAAGTCGTGGCTTCTCACCGTGGATATGACCGTCTTCCCCTCGCAGGTACGTAGTTTCCGAGAGATAGACTCGTCTTCCAGCCGTGGATACGTCTGTCTTCACCTGGTTTGTACAATGCCACTTCTTCCGTGTGATTATTATCTCATCCTAAGTTCGTCTAATAACTGTGATCTTGGCAGACTTCTATCCAGGCGTAGTCTGGCTTGCGAGGATCCTCTCCTCAGGATGTATCCGGCTAGATGATGTGGTCTAATATAACGTCTCTGGCAGCGAATCTGTCTGTAACAGTTTTGAGATGCTGCTTCGGTGGCGCGCTCATAGGCACCATAAACGGCCCAGACTGAGGTGCTCACGACGACCGATAAAACAGACTTCCTTCGATAGATTTCCTTCAACGTCTCAGATCACATCAAATTGCCCTGCTTCCCCTCACAGGTTGGTACCAGCTCTCAGGCAGCGTTATGCCTCTCCACCGTGAACACTTCAGGGCCCCCAACACATAAGCTGGCTTCTGAGAGTGACTTCTTCCTTCGAGCTCCAATCAGGTAGATACAGTTGGATCCTAGGTATCGCCAGTGCGGTATAGTGCTCCCATGTATCAGCAGCCCAATTCCATACCCCTTGGAATATTACCGGTCGCCCGAACGCAGCCCGGCATTCGCCCACCACACTGCTGCTCAATACCCTTCACTAATACAACAGGCACTGGACTTCCTATGTTCCGTCTTCTTCGTACAGGCACCGTCCACCGATTACAGGTCTCCGCATGCAATACACTGTTCAGTCTATATGCCCAATAGAAGAGTATAGTTACCTGGTTGCAGTTCAGATCAAAAGCGATTTCCATGCCTGATCTCCGCCTTTTATACACATCAAGCCACGTACATGCAACGTCTTGTTGCCCGTATGATCAATCATACTTTCCCGCAGCGCCATCTGGACTATCCAGTCAAAGAAAACTCACACCATTGTACAGTTTAGGAACGATAACTCTAAACGTTATCACAAAGCAGACTTCCAGGGATTCCAGACTTCTCGTTTCACTTTCGTTACTGCTGATTATATCGCCGTATATTGGTTGCACAGCTTCTTTGTCAACGGGAACATTATGCAGTAATCTCCGTTAATATCACAGACCAAGAATGGACATAAATACTGGACGGTAAGTTCATTCAGTCATATATTCGCCATATACCCGTATCTATGTTGAGCGCTGTGGTATCATGTAGCCCCCGATTTTCGTCACATTTCCGGGTTGGCGTGCACTCTTCGTTCCAGACTTGCGCTTCGGTTCGGGCTTGTGTTTAGTCCTGATTTAACGTTTAGGGGATACCAATATTCGTTACACCATCTTTGTTTGGCGCTAATAATTTATGGAGATATCGCGCATAAATGTTCCACTGAACATTTTTTCTTTAAAAATCATTGAACAGTATTATCTTGGTTTTACTCAAAATACTTGCTGTGCAAATTCTCTATGCACTCACATGACCAGATTTGCATGTGTAAATATACTTTTGCACACCCTCCGGACCAGATACAAATTTATTCTCCATACAGGATATGCACACGTGTGCAGTTGCGCTTATTTGCTGCGTTTTCACACCTGTATTTTATTGTGCACAGTGTGCAAGTTTACACGGGTGTAAATACATGTGCATGTGATGGGGCTGAATCCTACCTGGTCTGGGGAGGGGGCACTTTCCGCTCCTCCTGTTGGTTTTTCCTTCTATCTCCGGAACGACAAAAAAATGAGAGCTTTTAGATTATCATATTGGGGTCATTTTGAGCCTATTTGCATCCCCCGCCCGAGCAGAGGATCATGGATAAATTCAAAATGGCGACCATGTGAGGTACCAGAAAAGTGATGTTTTCGTCATATTTCTTTAGAATTTTAGCTTTTCTCTATAGAAAAGTGGGTAAAACTTATTTTATTTCATATTAGATTATTTTTTACTAATTTATCATGCAGGTTCTGCGAAGAAAAAACAAAAATAAAAAATTCGAAAATTCTGACCGAAAAATCGTCCAAAAACGCTCTTTTAGAAAATGACGTCACGGTGACGTCATTATGGCGGCCATCTTGGATTTTGTTTACATTTTCTTGTAGAGGTTGATCCAAAGATATAGTGTGGTAAGTTTCAGTCCTCTAGCCTTAGCGATAGCGAAAATATATAGGAGTGGGGGGGGGGGCACTTTCCGCCTCCCCCCAGGCTACGGTACACCCCAAATCGCCCAGGCCAGATAGGGTACAGGCGACAGTTCATAAGTAGCTGTGCATGAGCAGCGACTCCGTCAACTGAAGTGTCTCTGTAATTACGGTTGGCATTCTGGAGTAACGACTTTGAAATGTTTACTACCTTTTCGGTCAAAACATTCGACTGAGGGTAGTATGAGAAAACCAAAGTTAAGCCAAGGTTCCAACTTCCGCCAAGCTAGAGTATTCAGGAGACCGAAACTAATATTACGTGCTTTGTACAATATGGGATGGTATTGCACTCGTCCATGTTGCAATGAAAACCCGTATTGGACGAGACGGTCCACACTTTCAACACTCATTTTTGTACAGTTTTTCCGTTTTTCCAGGGCAGTTTGTGGCTTAATGGTTGCCTAGTTTATTGTGCAATTTCTATGCAACAAGTCAAATCAATTCCATCTTGCTGAAGGGTATACCTTACTTTCAGCAACAACATCTAGATCGCAGATCATCATCTCGTCTGTGAGTTTCGTATTGGCTCAATCCAAGGTTGATCTGCGCAACTCAGTTACAAACTGTTTCCTTTGAACTCGGTACATGCAGTGTTAAATTCATAATGAAGAACTGTCACGTATTGTTTTGGAATACAGTAATTTTGCAGACAAAGGGTCTATTTGATCAATTTCGTCCTCTTCAAGTATTGAAAATGTCTCTCCCTCCGGCGGATGTACAATCAGGAAATAACTGCACTTTACCTTCTGTGCTTTTCCTTCCAACATACCGTCTAACACGAGGCGAATCGTTTGTTAAATTTTAGTCTGGGAGCCAGGAATGGGTTTTAAAGAAATTGTTCATCTATACCATGACTTTCTATTGCTATGAGGGGTATTACACAGGGTGAATGTAGAGTTCAAAAGTGGTGCAGTTTTTTTTCTATAGCTGACGATATATCCCCCTACAGACATTCATTTTACTTTGCCGAAAATGTGGGTAGGTGTATTTTAATCGCCGTAGCTTTTTTGTTATTGGTCTAATCTGCATGAAGCGTATCATATATTAATCATTAATAGTGGCAGAGTTATGTGTTATCACGATTTGTTCCTGTATCCCGTCCTTGTAACGTTACTTGGGGACCATATCCAAATGTCAACGGAAAAAAGTGCTCCCGTTTAAAAAAAATGGGGTAGGTGTATTTGTATCGCTATATCTCCCTTATTATTAAACCAATCTATGTAAACGTGATGAAAATTTCCCCCGTGTTACCTCGCGAAGTTTTTTAGTACCTAACATCGTGATTGTCCCAACCATATGGTGTATTTGGAGATGGTAATCAAATGAAATTTTATCAGAAAAATATATTGCCTCTTAAAAAACGTGCACATGTGATTGAACTGCCATATCTGTCTTAATAATGGCCCTATCTGTCTGAAATTCATTATATTTTATTCAGCATTTATGCCATTGCTATATACAACCACGATTCTTTTTGTATCTCAACCTAGTATGACATACTTGGGGGCAGTATCCAAAATGGGGGTATATGTGTGTTGCTAAATGCTTCTTATTACTGATCCAAATATGTCTGAATATCGTAATATAATTCTCATCATTACTTAGCAGTGTTTTTCAGTTAGTACTTTTGTTTTATTGTACAACCGTATGGTGTAATTGGGGATTTATTCAAATTTCGCTTGAGCAAATCTACTCCGTCTTGAAAGGGGGATATGTTTTAATAACCTGCTACATATTTCTTAATAATTATTTGGGCTGTCTAAACTGCCTCATTTATTACTAAGCAGTTGAAAGCGAAGTTATATATTAGCGAGATAGATGGTAGTTTTCCAATTATATAACGTTGTCTGGGGACCATATTCAAATATGAAGTCGAAAACGCACTGGCGGTCGCTAAAGGGGGTACGTTTGATCATAGAGCATTTTTTCAATACTGATCCAATTTACCTGGACTGTGTAGTGTATTAGTGAGCATTGTTATCATATTTTTATCATATGTAACTGAGATTCATTTTAAAATACAAACCGAACAAACTATTCTCTGTTGAAAAATATGGGAGAGCAGGACATATATGTAGGTAATAAGTTCAGCATATCTTCTAAATGAATAGTTCGTCTGTAGCTGTTTTACTATATATCTCTTAAGAACAACAGCATCAGTTATTCACAGAGTTAGTAATTGTAGTTCAGGTGTTCACTTGACTGCCAAATATGAGTTTCCCTATTGGGTAGCGCTTTTGTGTCAAACGAGTATGAATGAGACTTGTAAAAACTACAGAATGCGTTGTACAATAAATCCAGGTAACTTTAATATTTTTGCATATTTACTTGCCGCATACTGGCGGCCTTGGCCATCGTCAGAAATGTAAAAAATTTCATGAGATTGGGGGTAATTTCAGATCTCACTGTACACCACCTCCAGCTTCATAAAATTTACTGCAACAGTTTCATGTTGATTTTTCAGCTTGTTTAAGTAAGCTTCCCACCGGAGCTTCATCGATAAATTACGAAACAACCATTGATCTTATTCAAAATGCATAAAAGTCAAACAAATATTCACCGCATTGCTAATTGGACCACTCGATACGAAGTAAATTTCAAATTTCTAAAATGTTCCTTGAATCTAAATTGGGTCACATCATCTGTAGAAGAGGGACACTGGATCACAGATCACGGAAAACTGGGCCCAAGATGATGAGTTTTGATGTGAAACATTGGATTTTGATAACTGTGGATTCAGGAGGTTTAGATAAATGCCCCGAATAATAAAACGATTCTTTCATTGAATGATATCTGAAGGGTGTATCTGTAGGGTGTCATTTCAGCAGCAATAAAACATCTGCGCCAGTTTGGAACTCTAAATCCACCCTGGTTGATACCCGCAATGGTCATAGAAATTCATCAAATAGATGAAAATTATCTTGCCGATGGGGTGAGCAAATTTCTAAAATAAGGCCTTTTTTAACTTGGCTCCCAGACTATTTCCAGCGCTTGACGGAACCGGCCACATTGTCGAGATCGGATCCATAGGTGAAACGTTTATCTTATAAATTTGTTTGTTATTATAAATATGGTTTTAGAAATATGCAGTCAATATATTTGTCTGTGTGGTCATATGAATTATTGTCAGTTCGCCGGCATCGTTTTTCACAACCGTTTTAATGTTACGTTTAATGTTCGCTGATGCAGCTGTCATTATGTTTGTGAATGTCTAATTTCACTTCTTGACACGATATATAGTAGTATGGAAAGTCACCAGACGGTGTAACATATTGAGATAAAACAAGACGGGTTGAGAGATGCACTTTACTGCACGACAGCCATTTTGGTGAAATAGTTATAAAGGTGATGGTACGATAAGGCGGGATTTTGGCCCATACGTGATGGTGCGGTTGAAATCGAAAAACTAAAATGTCCTAAAAATACTTGTGTTTTAATGCAACGGCAAGAGAAAATATAAGTACACAATATGTGAAAGTTTTAGTGCGATTGCGTTATGATTATACTTATCACATGAAACTGAAATCCACAGCTTGTGCTATTTCGTGAAAAAAAGGGTCTAAATCGAGTCCTTCAGACACGCATTTAGACACGAAGGACCCCTTGGACCAAAGCGCCATTTAACCTGGTGTTGTGCAGTTGCATTATATCCCCACTGCTGGAAAATCTTTTTGGTCCAAGGAGTCCTTCATACTAAAAAATGAAAAGTTATGAATCATAACGTTTGAAGATTTCGTAAGTAGATTAAAGTCACAAAATAGCCTGTTACAGTTGTTCGTATGTCGTGATCACAAGCGCTTCGAAATTTTCTTTTACCGAGTTCGAATCCCAGGACGGCAACATGTGTGACGTCGACAAGTTATTTCAATCTTTATCATTTTTGTAAAAAGAAATTGCATTCAGTATATCAGAAATAAGATTTCAGTCTATTATTATGAATCAATTAAAAGTAAAATAAATATTGTTTAACGATGACAAGATGCCGTGTGGACATTACGGGCTAGTCAAACGTTGAAATCGAACGATCAGTTGCTATAGCTGTTACAACGGCAATATATTCGCCTAAATTGTGTATTTATTCTCCAATATGTGCAAGTAAAATCGACTGCAACGTGGTGAAATAATAACGCTTTGTTATCGAAAATATGTGAAGCTATCATGGTTCACCGTAACATTTAGTCCGTTGATTGACAGTTGCCGCCGACGACAAGCTGTACATTGCATTGTGATTGACAGATGGAGAGAAGAAATGTACATTCCTATGAGTCGGCTGGCTGTGGGCAAAACCCCCGCCTTACAATACCATCTCCTTTAGATTTGCGATATATCTAGAGATCGCAAGCGTATGTCAAGGAATCTAGCCATGTCAAAAAGTGTTGTGAAGTCGTCGCTGATTGATTGTCTTGGTATCTAATCAGAAAATATGAAAATGTCAGGAAGCCTCACCAAGTATACGTCATACTAACTCCGCGCGTCACCAGCACAAGCGGCTGGGACAATCTATATGCCGGCGCCATATTGAACGTACGTTAAAAAAGAGAAAAGGCTGGAAACGGTGTTCAAGGCTTCTCGCCAAACGGGCGTAAATAAAGCTTTATCTTCTCCAAAAACTATACCACCTTTCCCCTAGGACCCCCAGCGATGCTCATGCACACTTGGGTCGTCAACACCAGGTGTTTTATCCGAGTTTTAGCCGTCAATTCAAAATCAACCCATTGGACTGTTTACCTGAGACAATGACCCAGTTTACATACGAATCGCCATTCCTCGGTCCTTTCCGCCTCCGTTGATCCGCTGGTAGGTCACGTGCTCCGGCTGACGCGTAGGGGATTTCCAACTCGAGTTGGTCGGAGCGGAGGCGGAAAGGACCGAGGAATGGCGATTCGTATGTAAACTGGGTCATTGTCTCAGGTAAACAGTCCAATGGGTTGATTTTGAATTGACGGCTAAAACTCGGATAAAACACCTGGTGTTGACGACCCAAGTGTGCATGAGCATCGCTGGGGGTCCTAGGGGAAAGGTGGTATAGTTTTTGGAGAAGATAAAGCTTTATTTACGCCCGTTTGGCGAGAAGCCTTGAACACCGTTTCCAGCCTTTTCTCTTTTTTACGTACGTTCAATATGGCGCCGGCATATAGATTGTCCCAGCCGCCTGTGGTCACCAGGCATGTGATTAATGTCTGCCAGTATCAATACATGCGAACTAGGCTTCAGCGATGTTTAGCTATACTGCGGATCTGTCCTGGAGCCGAGGCTGCATTCTGGATATGTAAAAAACATAGCGATATCAATCGGCCCATAGCTTCAGGTTAAATACCAGGTCCAGACGTTCAGTCATGATGATCGCTAATTTACAGTAATGACTAATTATGGAATTCAAAAGACGACTCATCCAACGAAAATTATTGTACACTCCCATTGAATATGGAAACATTTTACATGCGGCAATTCGCTCAATTCAATAACGCCAATTCGCATATCGGACATTATTACTTGAAGAATACAACTAATCTATTATTGTCATCAATCGATAACAGGAAGATCAAACAATTTATACTAATGTGTTAATGTATTTTCATCAGCTAACGGAAGACGAACGCGGAATGTTAAAATATATCTGTTAATTTGTATATGCTGATCAAAGATGAAATTTAGTTACCTGCACCATGAACTTCACCAATGTAACAGAGGTCTGCTACGGTCAATAATTGGAATGCGAAGTCACTCGTAGAACTTGAAGAACGTTTATAGATAAATTACAGTAGAACATATAAACATACGGGAACGAGTAATTAAATCGGATCTCCAGATGGTTAAAGTTGGGA
>JAVTVY010027332.1:0-10687 GCA_036873755.1 Hanleya hanleyi | reverse complement strand
GGGCAACGATTTGGCGTAAGACTCACGAAATATAATTGACAAAGTATATGCTGCAAGTTGTATTTTCATCACCCTTTTGTCCAGTATATTACCGTTCCAATGGGAGATCTTTAACCGACGCCTTGTTTGTTGTGGGTTCAAATAGTACGCGATTGTCCCCGTTTGTTGAAGCCATTTGTCAGCGGCTATTGATATCACCGAATTAAGTGAGCTCAGCGAGAGAAATGTAATGCTAATTTTCTCGGTGTGTTTATTACGGTTCTTATTCGAGCGTAGACTTTCGACATTATCATTCTACTTTAGAATGACAAAAGATTTCGAATATTGATTTCCTTCGCAACAAAGATTCTGTTCAGCAGTATTCTGCCCTGTTCATTGTTACGGTTTCTACTCGAGCTTGGGCTTGCAGTCGTTTTCTTTTAGACACGTTCTCGAATCTTTATTCCTCACCCATCATGTTCATTTCCACTGCACTCCTCCGTGGAGTTGGTCAGACAATGAAATGCTTAAGGGAGTTTCCCTGATCTTATGGGGCTACAACATGGTCATTTGTAAAAAATTTCAAAACAAGCTGAATTTCCTAACAAAAGTTCCCAGACATCTCAAAATGGAATAAAAATCAACAAAAGACACAATACAACCGTTTATGCATTTTACTGGTGGTTCGATAATGTGATGGGATGGACCAAATAATTGGCATTTTAAATTCAACGCTTGGAGGGTACAAAGTGCTTCATAGGTTAAAAATTATTCCCCTGGAATACCCCCAAATTCACTCTTACTCACTTTCAACAAGAAGAAAACTTCTGAATGGCTAATAAATACAACTTCAATAATATTCTCCACACCCACCGTGATTCCCCACCCCCACCCCCTCCTGGAAATAGGACTGAAAAGGCTCTGTTTATCTGTTATACCTGTAATATTTTCTAAGAAAGTATGGTGTCCCCCTGTTTTTATTACACATTTAACAAGCACTATATGTGTTTAGTCAAACCACAGATTTAAGATCTAGATTAACTGTTCACAGGCAACAGATTAATAATGAAAACCATTGTCATCTCCCTGTCAGCCGACACATTAGACAGTGTGCCATACATTTGACCCCTTCTTTTAAAGTTTTCCCTTTTTACAAAGTACTAAATGAGAATCAAGCCTTATTGGATGTTAAAGAAACGATGTTTATAGAAAGGTATGGTTCCGAATTAAACGGATCACATAGACCTTGAATATATTTGCTATTTTGTTTGTTTAACAACTTTGTGAAATTAGATTTCATGCAATACATGTACGTATTTATCAAACTGTTGAAGCATGTCATATCCTGAAAATACCCACCTCTGCTTCGCAGACCAATTATGTTTGATTTTGATTATTGTTTACTGCATGTATTGTACTCGTTTGAATTATCCCTTTTAATCTCTCTTTTCATGTTTATTGTGACCAACTGTTTCTATTAATGTCAGCATGTTATCAAGTCACTGCTTGCTTAAGCCAGGCACGTCGTCTAGCGACCGTTGTGCCCTGTATTTGTATATATACCAGTCTGTCATTTGAAAACAGTATTCCTTGAAAAGAACATTACGTTCGAAACTGCAGTCGGAATATAATGATGTAGAAAGTTGAGAAGGTTTTTTCGTTATTTTTCTTGTGTTTAGTATTATATAGCAAAATGGGAAAAATTTGACCTTGGGAAGTTTGATTTATTGAGCATCAAAGCAGAAAAAATTCAAATTTCCCTATGTATTCAGTGTTATGGCTTTTAAGTGGTATACATGCATTTGGCTGCCACATTTTTTTAACGAGTATGGTGACCCCCTATTTTTTTTCATGGATCATCTTCTCCTAACCTGATGAAAAAATCCTGAAATTTAAAAAAACTTTCAACCTCTAGAAATGAACGTCCTCTACTCCCTTAAATCAGACAGAGCAGACCGGAGCATTTACCGTGACGCCAAATTTACCACAGCTGCCTTTTCAGCGACTGAGTGTATCACTCTATGATTGCGGTGTGCCGATCCGCAATCAGCAATCAGGTGGTGTTTAGTGCTGTTAACTTTTGCGTTTTTATTCTTTTTCTTTGTTGTTAATGTTGCGGAATGGGAACGGAACAATGACTTTGCTGCCTTGAAATGAAATTTCGACAACTTGCCTATAAAAGTCATCCGCTAATGTGGAAAGTCCACGGTCGACATATAACTGTAATATTGCATTCTATCCGGGTCGTTATATAACACCACACCAAGCGTAGTCACCATAAGATGAACACGATCGGTGGGAAAATTTCGTGTAGCATGCCCAGAGATAGAAGCATTTAATTGAATTATCGTTGTTTTACTACCCACAATCTCAAGAAGTAAAGGTAATTTCCATAATCATTGCAACAGTTCAACTGCTTTTCTCCAAGAACTTCACTGTAATAGACAGAAACAGAGAACTGCTGAACAAATTCTTTGTTGCGATGGAATGAACATTCGAAACCTTTTGTCATTCTAAAAGTAAAATGCTGATATTTAAAGTCCACGCTCGAGTAAGAACCGTTATATTGCGTTCTTACGTTGAATTATTTGCAACATATTTCATATAGGAACGCCATCGATGATTTTAGTTTATCTACGATTAGTATTCCATACATCCATTTACGTTCTGTGATCTAGCTTCTCAGTAACCAGGAAATTACAGTCTTGATGCAGTAAGGCAGCTCAGTGACTTATTCGTGAAATGATGACATGCTGTTGACACGATAAACTGTTGATTGAGAATCCACTCAAATGGAAATGTTTTATGTGCGTATGGGTACGTTTGATCCAAAATAGCTTTTTCTCTTTCAACACTCGAAGTAATTCAGCATGAAATCTTGGATTAAGATACATCGCATCTGTATTGATCTGTTTATATTCTTCAAATGAATATAAAACACAGTCCGCCTTTAACTTCTTTGCGTTGCTTCCATACTGTAATATCTTCTTGTTTGACAAAGGGAGATCTGTTCAAACACTGGCATGTAGGAAATAGCTCTTGCCAACAAGGATTCTAAAATAACTAATCATCGATGCGAATACGATTCTCCGCGTCAGCGAGTCCTATATTACTATGTTTGTAGTCGGTATTGCTGGTCACAAACGTAATATATTCCACACTTATGTGGTGCCGATAGGAATTAATTAAATGAGGTGTGCCTTGAGCTTTGGGGAATGTTGTTGCTGGACACAACAATATGTCATTTGGTGGCACAATCCGGCATTCAGTTATTAGATTAATTTGTGTCTCAGTCATCAGCATCGAACATTAATCGTTCGATTAAATGGGTCAAGTGATCAAAAGTTAATTGGTTGAAGAGAGTGGTACAGAGCTCCCGCTACATTGGCTCGGTTTGCCAATGATAATTTTGTTACATCATCAAAGAAGGGAATTGCTCTGATAATCATGACTATAGTTACTAATTAAAATATGCTACAAGATGAGACTTTCTAGTAACCAATATTCTATGAAGATATGGAAATATTTCACTGTGTACAGATTCGAATATTCAATGTAATCATGATAATATACTGTCCTATTTCAGTACAAAATGCTAATGTCTTCAGATAGTTCACTGCTTACTCTTGGAAATATTGACTATAATCATGATAATATATATTTATACTTATATAGTCTTATATATACATGTAGCCTTTCTCTTAGTACAAGGTAGGAATGCCTCGGCATGTTTTACTGTGTGCGCAATACACTATTGGCTAATTATATTAATCCATACTTAAAGCACAAGATGGAAATGTCTCGGAATTTTTCATTGTATAGACCTGTCAATAATGACTGTAATCGTGATAATAGACATATAGACATATGTATAGTACAATATGGAAATGTCTCGGGATATCTCACTGTGTACAGAAAGCAATATTGACTGTAATCATGATTATATATAGACATACTTATAGTACAAGATGGAAATATCTCGTAATATTTCATTGTGTACACATGTCAATAATGACTAATCATTATTATATAGTCATATTTATAATACAAGATGGAAATGTCTCGGAATGTTTCATTGTGTAAACATGTCAATAATGACTGTAATCATGATTATATATAGACATACTTATAGTACAAGATGGAAATGTCTCGGAATATTTCATTGTGTACACATGTCAATAATGACTGTAATCATGATTATATATAGACATACTTATAGTACAAGATGGAAATGTCTCGGAATGTTTCATTGTGTGTACACATGTCAATAATGACTGTAATCATGATAATATATAGACATACTTATAGTACAAGATGGAAATGTCTCGGAATGTTCCACTGTTTACACATGTCAATAAAGACTGTATTCATGATTATATATAGACATACGTGTAGTACAATATGGAAATGTCTCGTAATATTTCATTGTGTACACATGTCAATAATAACTGTAATCATGATAATATATAGATATACTTATAGTACAAGATGGAAATGTCTCGGAATGTTTCATTGTGTTGACATGTCGATAGTGACTGTAATCATGATTTTATATAGTCATACTTATAGTACAGGATGGAAATGCCTCTGAATGTTTCATTGTGTAGACATGTCAATAGTGACTGTAATCATGATAATATATAGATATACTTATAGTACAAGATGGAAGAGTCTCGGAATATTTCATTGTGTACACATGTCAATAGTGACTGTAATCATGATTTTATATAGTCATACTAATAGTACAAGATGGAAATGTCTCGGAATATTTCATTGTGTACACATGTCAATAGTGACTGTAATCATGATAATATATAGATATACTTATAGAACCAGATGGAAATGTCTCGGAATATTTCATTGTATGCACATGTCAATAATGACTGTAATCATGATTATATATAGTCACACTTATAGTACAAGATGGAAATGTCTCGGAATATTTCATTGTGTACACATGTCAATAGTGACTGTAATCATGATAATATATAATAGATATACTTATAGTACAAGATGGAAGTGTCTCGGAATATTTCATTGTGTGCACATGTCAATAATGACTGTAATCATGATTATACATAGTCATACTTATAGTACCAGAGGGAAATGTCTCGGAATATTTCATTGTGTACACATGTCAATAATGACTGTAATCATGATTTTATATAGTCATACTTATAGTGCAAGATGGAAATGTCTCGGAATATTTCATTGAGTACACATGTCAATAATGACTGTCATCATGATTATATATAGTCATACTTATAGTACAAGATGGATATGTCTCGGAATATTTCATTGTGTAGACACGTCAATAGTGACTGTAATCATGATAATATAGAGACAACTTATAGTACAAGGTGGAAATGTCTCGGAATTTTTCATTGTATAGACCTGTCAATAATGACTGTAATCGTGATAATAGACATATAGACACATGTATAGTACAATATGGAAATGTCTCGGGATATCTCACCGTGTACAGAAAGCAATATTGACTGTAATCATGATTATATATACATACTTATAGTACAAGATGGAAATATCTCGTAATATTTCATTGTGTACACATGTCAATAATGACTAATCATTATTATATAGTCATATTTATAATACAAGATGGAAATGTCTCGGAATGTTTCATTGTGTACACATGTCAATAATGACTGTAATCATGATTATATATAGACATACTTATAGTACAAGATGGAAATATCTCATAATATTTCATTGTGTACACATGTCAATAATGACTAATCATGATTATATATAGACATACTTATAGTACAAGATGGAAATGTCTCGGAATGTTTCATTGTGTGTACACATGTCAATAATGACTGTAATCATGATAATATATAGACATACTTATAGTACAAGATGGAAATGTCTCGGAATGTTCCACTGTTTACACATGCCAATAAAGACTGTATTCATGATTATATATAGACATACGTGTAGTACAAGATGGAAATGTCTCGTAATATTTCATTGTGTACACATGTCAATAATAACTGTAATCATGATAATATATAGATATACTTATAGTACAAGATGGAAATGTCTTGGAATGTTTCATTGTGTTGACATGTCGATAGTGACTGTAATCATGATTTTATATAGTCATACTTATAGTACAGGATGGAAATGCCTCTGAATGTTTCATTGTGTAGACATGTCAATAGTGACTGTAATCATGATAATATATAGATATACTTATAGTACAAGATGGAAGAGTCTCGGAATATTTCATTGTGTACACATGTCAATAGTGACTGTAATCATGATTTTATATAGTCATACTAATAGTACAAGATGGAAATGTCTCGGAATATTTCATTGTGTACACATGTCAATAGTGACTGTAATCATGATAATATATAGATATACTTATAGAACCAGATGGAAATGTCTCGGAATATTTCATTGTGTGCACATGTCAATAATGACTGTAATCATGATTATATATAGTCACACTTATAGTACAAGATGGAAATGTCTCGGAATATTTCATTGTGTACACATGTCAATAGTGACTGTAATCATGATAATATATAATAGATATACTTATAGTACAAGATGGAAGTGTCTCGGAATATTTCATTGTGTGCACATGTCAATAATGACTGTAATCATGATTATACATAGTCATACTTATAGTACCAGATGGAAATGTCTCGGAATATTTCATTGTGTACACATGTCAATAATGACTGTAATCATGATTTTATATAGTCATACTTATAGTGCAAGATGGAAATGTCTCGGAATATTTCATTGAGTACACATGTCAATAATGACTGTCATCATGATTATATATAGTCATACTTATAGTACAAGATGGATATGTCTCGGAATGTTTCATTGTGTAGACACGTCAATAGTGACTGTAATCATGATAATATAGAGACAACTTATAGTACAAGGTGGAAATGTCTCGAAACGTTTCATTGTGTACACATGTCAGTAGCGACTGTATGATAATATGTTCACGATATAGTCAGACAGTAGTGAGGGGCCCAATTATAATCGAGTATAATCACAGTTACCTAATAATGCAATATCCCTGAAAGATATAACCTCAACAACTCCAAATAATGATTATAATTCCTGATCACGTATACACGGTCGAGCTCTTTTCCAATGAAGTTATCTGGTCTCAGCGCTGGAAAGATATATAATAAAACACAACCTGAAGCTAGTTTTTTGCAAGAAAAAAAAACTTGTCAGTAGTTTAATGATGTCCGCACAAATTAAGTACATACCGCTGGTTGGATCCGATTGAATTGTATCTGATCAACATGACTGTCATGAAATCTACAATCCAGATATTGTCTTGGTTAATTTAAGGATTCTGATCCCTCCTGTAGACACTTTTATACACCCTTCATAATTTGTCTTTATATAGCTAAAAGTATTCCCTATAGCTATGGTAATGTATATATTTGTTGAAAGCGCAGTTCTTAAGGAATCCAAATAGATAACTTTATTCATTGTAAATCTGTAGGTTGTGAAGATATTCGAATTAAAAAAAAATAATTAAATGAGCCTTTTTATTAAATGGCTATTTTTTTAAATGTATTCAACTCATCGTAACGACGACGATACAGCTCACCAATCTCCAATGTACGAGTTGTCACAGCGAAACAGCTCACCAATTACCAGTATACGAGTTGTCAGAGCATTTCCATCATAGCTCTCTAGATTTGTATCTAATACCGCTTATACCGGTGCTAGGGGCCGTGTGGTCATATCATCCAAGTTGAACAGGTACAATAAAAGCGTACCTGAGATACAACACATATCACGAATCGTTAGATTCTTGGTATGTGCTTTAGAATAGGTTTACCAGAAGACTATTCTGTGAAGTCATATGACGCAGTCAGTATGTCGGCACCTCTTCCCACTTCCCTTATATGTGTTGTAATTACATAATCATTTCCTGTAGAAGACAACTCTAACAGGGAATCCATGTCTCAGTGTTGTCAATTTGGGTCTAGCTGGTATTCTATTGACATTTAATTCAACTTCAAACTTGAATACTGTGACTTGCTCGATTTTGTAAAGAAATATTCCAAAAAATGTCAATATAATGATAATTAAACCACAATTGATCAAACTGAGACATGGATTTCCTATTGAGGTTGTCTTCTACGGGTAATGATGATGTAAGTTACGATAAGTTGAATACTTTTTAAAATTAGAATTTTAATTTAAGATTTTTTTTAAATTTGAATATTTTCACAATCCACAGAATTACAGTGAACAAATTTAAGTATTTGAAATCCCTAATAAATACTAGATGGTGTGTAAAAGTGTCTGCAGGAGGGCTCAGTGTCCCTAAACAAGCGAGGAGCATTTGCTTCGTTGTATAGGCTGTACTCGAAAAGTATCTCGGGCATCTGTTTGAGATACTGACTCTGTAGATGCATTTTATTGGAATATCAATTATCCGGTTGCATCCATGCGAACCTTAAGCACACAGTTGGTTGTTTAAATACATCTATTTATACACAAGTATTTTTAGAGGAGAACTTTTGAAAATATCTTACTCACAATAACAGAGTGCCGAAAAGCATAAGAAAAATTAATCAGTGTTGGCAAAAGCCTTATCGGATTACGCAAAGCCTACGTAAATGTTAACTGTCAAAGCTAAAGCAAAACCCATTTGGCATTTCGGTGAAACGAGTACAAACACGAAGAGGATTGACTAAAATTAACTGATAATTACATAACACGTAACTTGGCGGATATCCAACAACCATCCATCACGTACACTCGCGGTCCATCGTACATACGTCGTAGTGGCGCCATCAGAACATGTTATAGAAGTCATTCGTGTATCTATGTGCTGGACAAGGGAAATGTTATCCCTCCTCTACGGGGCAATTTGTAATCGTGTCTTTGTGCCTTAAAGCATTTTCCTTTTCTTTGGGGTTTGCTGATCCAACATAAACACAGTGTGTCCAGGATTATTAATTTATCCAGTGTCAAAACAAACTCGTCTGGCCATGTCATATTTAGGCATAAAACATTGCGTCGTATTGCCTTCACTGTGTCCCTAAGTCGGTCGAATATATGTGAAAACAACAAAATTCAGTCCGATTTTAACCCCTCCTTGAACACCGGAAATAAATAGTCATGTCATTAACCGCAGAGATTTTAATGAAACATTGTATTTAATCAGAAAAAAAGCCTGAAAATTGTGGCAAACTACATCTATGACATATTCATGGACGGGGACAGGGGTATGGCAGAATGTTTTATTCTTTCAGCCCAGTTCAGTTCACGTGGCTATTACAAAATAGCAATAATTACCCGGCATAATACATTTGTGTCTGATAGAATGTCCACTGTATAGAATGACGTCATAATTCGATCATGTATTCACTGACAAAAATCTACAAGGCTGTATACGGCATTGTGTTCGTTTTAATATTCGCTGATTTGGTTTGGACTAGGATAGGTGGACACGTCCATATGTTGATTGCAGACATAGTATGAACATTGGTATTTTGCTGAGAAGCAACAGGAACTTGATAATGTGATGGCTAGCACTGTAATATCATTTGTCTTTATTGCACCATGTAAGCATCCTGTCTGTGTCTTGTGTGCTGTCCTCAGTGTTTTATAGGGTGGATGGATTTGTCTGGTTCCGTGCTGCTTTAAAGATTTCTTCTTTGAAGTAGCAGGAACGCAACTTGGCTGGGTGGTACTTAGTTGGTTCGTCGCGAAAAAGCTGAAATATTGTTGAAAGCGACGTTAAATTCTATTCACTCACTCATTCACTATGAACATTGCAGAAAAAATCTCCCACTATATTGATCGAACCCTTTGAATCAGCACGGTTGCGATTTTATCCGTCGTCTTTTTTCACAATGTTTCTCTTTCAAGTAGTAATCGAGATATATGTTCTGAACAATATGAGCATTATTGCTATATATCGCTGTACAATTCCCTTGGACAGGATATAAATTAATGAAAGTGTACGATATATTGAATAGGTTAAGATTGAGAAGCGAGAGAGAATTAAGATTTAACGTCGCGTTCAGCAATATTTCATCTTTATAGCAACGACCAAACAAAATTCTAAGTATTCAAGTTAATATAACTCAGTAAACTAATGCATTAAAACATGAAAATACATTAAAATTGATACACCAAACCGATCTCGCTCAAATAATCTAAAGAGAGAGAGAGAGAGAGAGAAAATTAAGGTGTAACGTCGCATTCAGCAGTATTTCAGCTATATAGCGACGATCAAACAGAATTCAAAGTATTCAAGTCAACAACTCAGCAAACTAATGCGTTAAAACAGGTACAAACATTAAATCCAATCTCTCTCAAATAATCTAAAATGAAATCGTCTTTTACTCGACTAAAAAGATCTTCCAGAGTAGCTGCTCGGTAAGAGTTAACATTTACAATCCTAAAATCTATACAGTCGATAAGAATATGTTTCACCGTGAGATCTTCGTGCCATGGAATACACCTTGGAACTGGATCTTTTTTTCAGCAAATGCTCGAGAGTTAATCGTGTATGGCCGATTCTACATCGTCTAATCATGGCCTGATCGAAACGTTTCTGACTGTTCAAATGAGTATAGCCTACTTAAGATTGAGACTAACCCCGATCAACTTTGCATGAATAATTTATCTTCTGGTGTACTGAAAGCACAAGATCATTGTTAACGAAATATTGCCAATT
>JAVTVY010027331.1:0-11404 GCA_036873755.1 Hanleya hanleyi | reverse complement strand
AACACCTATTAAAACCAACAACAGCAGCAGGACAGCTCAGTCGCCATGTTTTATCTCACCCTATCCAGTAACAGTTCGCTGGATGTGTTTCCTGACAACACCGTGGCCAAGTACGTGACCCAGTTACCGCAACCGTTGCATTTACCTGGACGATGGGAATGTGGCCTCGTGGATATCCAATACCCTTACTCGTGGTACAACGTGCGAGCCAATGAAGTGTGGTACGAGGTGACATACGAAGGCAAAAACACCCGACTCACCCTCCCCAAAGGCCAATACGACACCCCCAAGGAGTTCATGGGTGCTGACAAGACTGTTGCATTATAAGGCTCTACGGGAGGTCACGAATACTTCAAAACCCATCAAATCCTTTCCCTTCAAGAATCACGTGGGCTTCGATTACAACGCACACAACGACAAGGTCCTTCTCACCGCCAACGTGAGTGGCGTACTGAGCCCTATCCTACAACAAATGCTGGGTCTCGCTCACGCGACCTACACGGGTCCATCCGAGGACCATGGCCAGATCCCGATGGATATGAAGTCGGGTATGTACGGACTCTACCACGGGGCGGGGTATTCACTTTGCATAATGAAAGTACCTTACGAGTGCGATGCACGCAGCTATATGGACTATTATGCCCAACAGGCCGGGGGTGGCTTTCCGGTCTTTAGCGGTGCACGCATGTAACGAGGACATGGGCTGGGGAACATGCTCGGCAGCATCGTCAAAACATTCCTGCCCTTGGTGACACGTGGGGTGAAAGCAATCGGCAAACAAGCGGTACGCAGTGGACTGCAAGTGGCCGGTGATGTCTTGGGGGGTACGGCACCCAAAGAAGCCTTGAAACGGCGGGCCAAAGAAGCGGGAGGCGTCTTGGTGGCCAAAGCACAACGCACCGTAGGGAATAAAAGACCTGCCCCTCCGAGACCACGCACCAGTCGACGACCGACCCAGCGACGACGCACATCGAAGACGCAGGATATCTTTTCTTAACCATGTCCTTAATCCACGCAGAGTCCTGTCCCTCCACCAACAGTGAATTTGATTTGTGGACCGTGCCGCCCACACAGACCAGTGCCGAACAAGGATTATGAGTGAAGCATCTCCCGCTCTCCAGCATCAACGAAACAGGGTCCATCGAGTTCAACATCAGTAATGCGGATACGGCCTATGTGGATTTAGCCCATACATACTTGTATGTGAAAGCCAAGGTGGTCAATGGGGATGGCTCCAGAATCATCCAAGCTGCAACGGTGGGCCCGACGAATCTCTGGCTGCACTTGATGTTTCTCAGCGACAAACTCATCAGTGACTCGACCAACACGTACCCCTATCGAGCCTACATCGGGACACTGTTGTCGTATGGACGAGAGGCTAAAAAATCTCAGCTGACGGCCGCTTTATTCTAGCAGGACACACCCGAGCACATTGGCACGGTGGACAATGTGGGATATAACAAACGGAAGGCTTTCACTGCGAACGGTGCCTCGGTGGATCTCATGGGTCGACTACACGCAGACATGTTCATGCAAGACCGGTACCTCTGGAACAAGATCCCCATCAAAATCCGACTGATACGGGCGCCTCCGACCTTCGCCTTGATGGCCACTAACGTAGATGGGCGCAGTCCTGTATGTCCGAAAAGTGAAACCGAATTCTTGGAAACCAAACCAGCCCAGTACCCCATCCGACGTGTACAAACCAAAGTGTTCTCTGTGCCTGCTGGAAATATGGGCGCCAACAAAGAAATCGAACGTACAACAATGTTGCAATTCGGGGGAGCCCGGTGTTCGGCGCGTGACAAGCAGACGACAGCGAAATTGTGGCGGAAAGTACAGACAGTACATGGCCTATCATGTTCCCCTCTCACCGCTTCACACCGGAAACACACGAAAGTGAACGATATTGTACGGAAAAACCCCACAGACAGGTCAGTACATGTCCTATCAGGTTCACACAGACCGGAAGTGACGTCATACCGCACGTGATGGGAAAAACCCTAACATGTCTAAACATGATCCAAGGGACAAGATGAAAGGATACAGGTAAGAATATGCAAAAATATGAAAAACATGTAAAAGTGCAAGTCTGCATAACAAGTCGTTGATGCAGTTTAAAAATATATCTTGTGGGCATGTCATACTTATAATAATAAATTACTACCAAGGGGTAATATATATTTGTCACGGCACATCAAGAAAAAAGATAGGTAGAAATATCGAGTGAACATAGACAAAGTTCATATAACAAATATACTGATGTAACTTTCTGTACATGAAAAGTAGGAGAGAGAGAGAATTAAGTTTTAACGTCGCGTTCAGCAATATTTCAGCTTTATAGACACGATCAAACAAAATTCTAAGTACTCAAGTCAATAACTTAGTAATCCAACACATTAAAACATACACACATTAAAACTTATGTAACGAACCGATTTCTCGCAAATAACCCAAGACACATTCCTCTCTCACCCGATTAAACAGATCTTCCAAAGTAGTAGCCCGATAAAAAGAATCTGATACAATCTTAAAATCTATACAGTCGATAAGAATATGTTTCACTATGAAACACACCTTGGGACTGGCTCTTTTTTTAGTAAATGTTCGTGAGTTAATCGTGTATGATCGATTCTACCTGATTAAAGCCTACAGTTTCTTTTTTAAGTCATGAAGTTTGTTATTATTCACAGTATCACATAAGTACAGATAGAGGGCCTGAAATCGCTATATGGAATTCCAACAGGATCAACCTCAACATCTATGGCTGCTGAGCCATTTGATCAGCCTCTACATGAAAAGCAGGCCTCAATTTAAGGAGTGCTGATGGTAACCTCTCAACAGGTTACCATGAAATCTAAAGTATCCCAAAATATCCAATATACCATTTCCAATTGGCGACATTTTCATGAGCTTTTTACGTGGTGTGCTAACATTAAATGAAATATCTCATATACTTTTGATTTGAATGGGACTGAGATGAGTCTCACCCACCCGGATTCCCTTTCGTGCATGTACCTTTGAAATGAAGATACATTGTTGTCACCAAAATGAGAATTTTAGATTACCTCGGACACTAGAGAGTTGATAACGTGTGGGAGAACTGGCTTTTCCACTTCTGCAGTTGATGGGATATTTGCAACTCCTAATTCCATCAGCATAAACCTCACAAAATTCACCTGGGATCGGCTCTGAAGAGGAAATAGGAGGCACAATGCTAAATTTTGATATGGTGATATATGACGAGTTATAATGTTAGAAAAAAGCTCCCAATTTTTCCGTAGTTCCAGAGACCTGAGAGAAGATCGTTGAGTATGACAGTGGATAGCCCCTTACCATCAAAGGATTTTGAGATAGATTCAGAGCATGAACGTTAAATGTTAAATATAAATGATCATTTTCACGTTGAACTTATAAGGAGGCATGATACTGGCACCTAGTCCCCCAGATGGTACAATACCACGCGGTATATCCATCCGTATTATCGCCCAAAACTGGGTGGGGTATCACAGTTGCCAAACTGCTCATTGTAGCTAGGAATTGTTTTGTAACCCAATAACACGAAACCATACCCACAACTGGTGTGAAGAGGTTCCACATGTCTTAGGGTAGTAGATGCAACAAACCCATATAAAGTTAGGTAGTGGTAGTAGGACTCGTATTCCTAGTCCAAGAAGCTAAACCCTACTGAAATTTTATTTTTTGATCATCACAAAATCACATGTCAGTAGCTCGTTGAACTATAATCATATTGTGAACGCAATGTGTTATGCAAGGACACGCACAACATGCACACGGCGTATAGCTCTGAAGAGGAAAGAAGAGGAACAATGCTGAATGGTTATTATATATGATGTGCACTTGAGACTTCTAACAGCAACAATGCCCAATAATGGACATAGAACAAAACATATAGCGTCATTTCCAAATCCCACATGCATTTCAGTTACACTCCCCAGGAGGCGATAATGCGTGTGTCAATTTGGATCCCATCCCCCCCCCCCCCCTCCATCCACACAAACAACCAATCCCGGGGATGGATGGGGCCATGATGGACGAAAAACGGCGTATGGTAACGGGAAAATGTCCCAGGGGGTGGGGAACGTATGGGGAGTTGGCGAACAAGAATAAAGACAAACTTGTAATGAGCTACCTTCCTTGTATAGCCTACTACCTTAAATGCCCCACCTTCCGATGTGGAAGATATGCGTGAGGGAATGTCACGGGTATGTGAGAAAATGCTGCATGGGGTCACGTCAAAATGTGCATGCCTCCACACATCCCCGGGAGTGAGGTGGGGGCTTCGAATGACACACGCATAATAATCCTATCCGGACGGCAGCAAGCCTGGTGCAGTTTCTTGAACGCACGGCCAACTTAAACTAGAATTTCTATTCCCCCTCCCCCTTGGACTACTACCGTTAGCACAGGCGCCGCGGAGCATATTCAAAAGTGGGTGGGCTGACCCCTATCTCGACCATAAAGTGGGGGGGGGGGGCTGAAGTCGCCCCTAGATAGGGCTCATAACATTACAGTTACAGCTCCGAAAAGTAGGGGGGGGAGGGGCTGAAGCCCCACCAGCCCCCCCGGCTCCGCGGCCCCTGCCGTTCAGGAAACCTGTAGGCAACTCACCTTATAAGATAAGCTGGGACTCCAGACAAACGTACATTCATGATTGACATTAACCCCCCCCCACCCATTCCTCACCACACACACACAATGAGGGCGCTGTGATCAGCAATGAAGTAATGTGATTCTACTCGGACAATATGATCCAATATAGTCATCAAAACATGGGATTGCCATCACTTCAAAATTTAGTCCGACCTTCCTCTGACCACTGAACATGCGACAGATAGTATATATTATAGAATCTAGGTTGTTTGTCGTCGGGTGGCCAGGAGTCAAAGGATGCTCGGACTACTCACATTTTCAGTTGATAGCGACGATTTAGCCTCTCTGCCTCCATATATTTGTTACATCTAAAATCAAGGACAGCAACACTTACCGCAGGGTGCTGGAGATTCCCTCTGTGGAAAATTTTCAGTAGGCAATGGACCTTACTTTTGAAAGGAAACCATTCAGTAACTGGGTCGAAAGCGCCTCCTCTGTCTTCTCCCAGTTCATGGTTATCGCCTAAATTGTGGCGAACATTGTCACTTTGTGCCTGGGAAACCGGGATACTTTCCCCAGTGTCCGTTTCATCGAGCTCCAGCTCATTCGGTGTTTCTCTTTGCATGCTTTGGTCGAATCGCTCGTCAGCATCATTGTTGTTGTTGTTGTGCACAACAGCAATGTTCTCAGTACTTTCCACCTTCGAGTTTATTCTTAATATTCAAGTTCTAGTCAACACTTAACAGCTAGTCAGCTTGGTAAGATTTTTGTTTCCTTGTACGTTTATTCAGAAGTTTACGGTAATTAACTTGTGGTGTATTGTAATAGTTCTGTACTCGCTCCTCAGAGGGCGCCACTGTTCTTGGCAATAAATCATTCATTCATTCATTCCTCTCCGTGACTGACTTGTGACAGAAAAGAACTCTTCCAACAATCTGCCGCGTTTTTGTGCTCATTGGTGGAAAAATGACGAATGAAATTCCGCTGATATGTGGAAGTAAATCCACATAAATCGCAAAGCTGACGCTCGCTCATTTCGATTATCCCGCGATTCTGGCGATTTACCAAACAATGCGAGGAGTTTGGAGGTTCAGCACTACTTCGCACAACTCATCCGCCAGAAAAAAGAAGTCTCAAATTAAATCGAAAATATCAGCAGAGATGATTGTTCCATAACTAAATAGATTGATGTATGTTTACTGCAATATCACATTCTTGTTTTAAAAAGATTTTCGCACGGTACAATCGGCATATATAATCGGTTTCTACGTTTTTGCGCGCGCGTATATATACAGTGATTTCCTCGATAGAGGGTCGTCTGCTCGAGAGGTTACAATGACATTTCACAGTCACGGTGACATTTCAGTGAGCTGCCAAATATTTCGCTGTGGAGGTAAAACAACTTTTTTGCAATATTTATTCTAAAATTTGATATAAAATTATATTTCATTTGCCAAGGGATTTATTTTAATGTAATACAATAGTTATGATAATTATGTAGGGATCAAATCCAACTCTCTCATCCCCCCCCCCCTCCCCCCAACCTCCGCCTGGGCCTGGCCATTTATGGCACCCGGTATTATGAATCTCCCAGTAAACAATGTCCTTCTTCAGGAAAAAAAAATGTCTAGATTAGCTAATCGGGAAGAAAATACCGTATTTCTCCTACCAGACATACTTTCATTTTACACCGGACCGGTGGCGTGTGGTGACAGTGTATGGGGAGGGGCGGGGAGAGGTGCCGGGTGGGGGTTGGGGTCGGGAGGAGTTGGGGTCCTGTTCAATTTTCTATTACACTTTTTCTGCCGCCTGGACTTATAAACTCAGGGGAGTAAGTTTTCGTTTGAACACAATGCATTGGGTGGGAACAGAGAGCATCATTTATTTGCTCAAAATCTTTACAAAGCATGGAGCACAACCATCATAACTGTACATGAATTTACATGTCGGGTATTATAACTGCATACAATGTCTTATAAATTTAACTAACTTTAAAACTGTCATTTTGTTTCGTAGCAGAGCTATGAAATGATTAATGTCTTGATGTCTAGTATAATATGCCGGTATAAGTTCCTTCCGTTTTTCAATTAGAGTTGGGCATTCTATTAAAAAATGAAATTCATCCCCCACTTGACCGGTGTTGCACAATTTACATACTCTCATATCCCTAACAATATTTGTATATCTTCCTGTCTCAATTGGCAAACAGTGATTTACAGTACGAAATTTACAAAGAGTTATGTAATCTCGTGCAGATAGTTAAAATGATCCTCAAAACAAAAATCAGATTTAAACAATCGGTATATAAGTAACATTTTGGGCTTTCAAATAAAGTACTTTTCCAGTCTTGTCTATACTGATCTTGTAGTTTCAACTTTACCGCATTTTGTATCCATTTTGGATCGAAATTATTATATGTATACCATATGTTTGACATGCCACAACTGTCTAAAATATTTTTAACATGAAGTATCCATGGTGACGAGTAATTACCCTCTCTATTTAAATTGTACATAACTCTATACATTTTACTGCTCAATTTGGATTCCTTATTACTCCAAAGTTTACACCAGTAATTAACCATTATGCATTTCACTGTAATATTAAGGGGGTATTTACCAAGTTCTCCATAAACCATACAAGACGGGGTGGAGGTTTTTAAACCGAAAATATGCTTACAATAACACAAATAAACCGTCTCAATTAGATCAATCTTACTATAACCCCAGATTTCACAATTATACAACAATATTGGCGTAACCAGTAAATCAAACAAGTCCAACTGTATATTGATGGGTAGCTTATGAGTATACATTTACTATTTAGACTAAACATTGCCTTTCGATCTTGTTCGTGTAAAGTTTTAATACTGAGTGCGAAGTTGCCATTGTACGTAAAGGTAATTCCCAGATACTTAAAATGATCAACTATGTTCAGTGTTTCCCCATTAAATTTAAATTCAACCCTATTGAGTTTTACCCTTCTCTTCTGAAATATAATAACATTGGTTTTCTGCACATTTAGTATGCTTCCAATGATCACAATACATCGCAAAATCATCGAGAGCCTTTTGTAGTCCCTCTATACTTTCAGAGAAAATCACCATGTCATCGGCATACATGAGCAACATAATCTTCAACAATACCTCCATATCACCGTTTTCTATTTCAATAAATTGGTTACCTTCGTCAGATAAAAAAACATCTAACTCATTGACGAAAAGGGCAAATAACAAAGGAGACAAATTCTGTCCTTGGCCCACTCCCTGTCTACTACCAAAAAATTCAGACATCCGTCCATTTGCTCTAACACACGATTTGACATCATTATACATATTTTTAAACAAGCGTAGTATTTTACCATCTATGCCTAAATCTAATAGTTTCTTCCATGGTCCGACTCTCCATACAGAATCGAACGCTTTTCGGTAATCTACAAAGACACAATACAGTTTTTTCTTGCGATTGAGAAATAGTTCTATCAAACACTTAAGGAGGAATGTATAATCTAAATCATTGTACCTTTTCGAAATCCCGCTTGATTTTCCGATAAAATTCCGTTCTCTTCTACATAAGCTGTTAAACGGTTATTTAAAATGCCAGTAAATACCTTCCCAAGGCAACTAATTAGAGTTATACCTCAATAATTTTCCGGGTCTTCTGGATTTCCTTTCTTTTTATATATTGGTACGATGATACCCGTAGACCAGCTAGTAGGAACTTTATAAGTTTCCAGAATTGTGTTGAATATTGAAACGTTTACATTTTTCGAAAGTGCACTTAATATGTTCGTTTGCTATTTCATCTATGCCTGCAGATTTACCAATTTTAAGCTTGTCTATTACGAATTTAATTTCACGCTCCGTTATAGGCATACTCAAATAATCATCACTAAATGCTGTAAAATTATTATCATCTCCATCATCATCATCATCTTCAATTTCATTCAAACATTTGAAGTACAAATTTTCTATGGTCGCCTTACAACTGTTATTTCGAGACTTCCCATTTAACAATTTCCAGAATTTTTTAGAATCGTCTTTTTTACATCTCTTATTTTCTTCCTTCAACAGAAATTTATACTGAAACTCAGCCCTGGTTATAGTCCTCTTGTATTCTTTACCTGCCTGGAGCAAACTAATATAATTCATGTCAGCAAGCACACATTGTAAAAGAAATATCGTATATTTTACAGTAAGTTACTGGCGGCAAAGGAGCCGATAACTTACTGTAAAATTTGGAGTAGGATTTTACTGTATTAAACTAGTACAGTAACTTACTGGGAGCAGAGGTGCCAGTAAGTTACTGAGAAAACGCAATAATATATTGTTACCTTAAATTTGTTATATGATTTTAAACAGATAATTTTGAAAAAAAACTCACAGGTAAGGATATTCCTTTCTTATCATGGTTTGCTTTTGAATAAATTTATTTGAAAAAAACATAATATAGCAACAGTACAGATCTTACATGTAACAGTGCAGATGTGGAACAAACACATAAGACTCAAAGTTGCAGTGATGGTATGAAATTATATTAAATTGAATTAATAACACGCTACACACATTATGAGAGCAAAGAACAGAAAATAAGTTATTGTCATATTGTAAATAATAAATAAATAATTAAATATATCAATCAGAACGCGTCACAAATATTTATGGAAGACAGAAAGCCTATCAAGTAGTCATGAAAAGTAAGAGGTGACAATTTTGTTAAAGAGCAGTAACATGTTGTGAACAAAGTTGCATAATAAAATTGCATAACAAAGGAAACAAAGTAGTCATGAAATGTAAAGTGATTACAAACATTGTTTCCAAACGTTGCACAAGAAGTAACCAAAAGTTCCCAGGTGATGAACAAAGTTAAAATATTATATATTCGACATCGACAACATTTAATATTTAGATAGTGTAGGAATAAAGTTCGAAGAAAGAAAGAAAAAGTTAGTCAAATGAAAACTGTACGCGGTCGTCCACGACTGTACAGAACGATGGCGAGCAGCACCAAAATTTTGCAAAAGGGTTTTCCTGATAATATGAGAAGTTATTGTCTGTTTGTCAAGGAGATAAACTGACAGCTACATTGAACACGGAATGTACTAGCACTGTACATGCATATATAAAGGTGCCGGAACTAGATCAATTTCCACTCTTATGCTTGAGTGAATGCCATTCAAGTTGAGTGCATTTAACTCAAGTTGAGTGAAAATCTCACTCAAGTATTGAGTGGGATCGATCAATCACTCTTACTTGTTTTGAAAAAACGTACGTTGATCTTAGTTGTTCTACTACAAACTGTATTTATTTAGTTTCCTGTAAGAAGTGTGGTCAACAGTATGTTGGCAAGACCACCCAAAGACTCCATCTTAGGGTGAACGGTCACAGAAAATCCGTTAGGAAAAAGCAATTGCTTATAGGTAGGCATATTTCTGGACCCGACCACGGCTGGGATAACTTTAGTATTCAGATCATAGACGTCGTCTATCCATCTACTAAGGATTCCCCTTTTGGATTTGAGAGAAAAATCCGAGAGCAGGAATTATTCTGGATGCTAGAACTTGGGTCAGTGTTTCCGTTTGGTTTAAATGATAATGTCAGTGGGTTCGGCAATGCTACAAACCGCCGTTCAAATATATCCAACATTACCCAACAATTTAAACCCCATCAACGGAGACATCGCAGCCATGGTTGGCGAAAGTTTAATAGTTCGATGATTCACGTTCATATCACTTTAAATTACTTAGTGGGTTTAACTAATACACCCAATAGTATACATAGCTTACGTACAGTTCTGTATGCGTTACCTCTGAGAGCTTTAAATCAAATAGCCAGAGATATACAACAATCTGCGTCTTCAGGAAATATAATACCATCAAAAATCATTAAAGTATGTCAAGATATAGCGTATTTTCGGTTGTATCGTCCAGTGAACATAATCAAAACCTCTCAAGATCGGCTTTTCTTGAAACTCAACTACTTAGATAAAGGACTGGACATCATTAATTTACCTCGAATCCTGAATGATCCAGAGGTACGCAACGCTGTACCAAACTATTTTAAGTTCACAGAACCCCCTTGCATTTCATATAAGTACACTAAATCTATAGCCACCAAAATATTCAATTACTCCAATGCTGTCCAGGAGTTTGACTGGAACTTATACACGTCAGGAGGTTATAGTTGTGATTGTGAATCGTCGAACTTTATCTATACACCATGCAAACATATTGTGACTGATGACCTTGATGTGGTGAGTGATAAGGATCTGAAATTACTCCTGATGAAGGGACCTAAATATAGAGAGCCAAGAAGAATAAATCTGAAGGCCGACCAGAAGATAGTCCTGTCTGCCTTGGAACAGTACGTTATTGATTGGTCTAAGCGAGAAAAAGTTGAACCTACAGTACTCGCTGATTGGCTGGACCTCACCAAGAGCAAGGTCGTTGAAACAATCCGCCATATTGACAGAAGTACTCTTCCCCAAGTAAAACAAGTACTCAGAAACCTCAATTCGCAAGAAGTTCTAGCAAATCTCCAGAGTAAATTCGTCATAGTCCCAGCAGACAAAGCTCCGAACAATATAATATTCATATGTAAATATTACTATTACCAGGTGCTGGTTAAAGAATTGAGTGTAGACATATCTTCATCAAATACGTCTACTTACTCCCAAACTGCATTTACTCTGGAAGATTTATTTAACAATCACAAAAAAGTTTCTCAGGGAAAGAGGTATTTGTCTTCCAACCAATCATAACGACATACCAAAACTATACTGGACTCCCAAAA
>JAVTVY010027330.1:0-10908 GCA_036873755.1 Hanleya hanleyi | reverse complement strand
GTTCGCAAGGTGGTCAAAATGGCTGTGACATATGCTCGTGATGAAGGATTGATCTATTCCCGTATTTATTCATCATAACTTCTCTGTTTAGATTAATTCATTCTGAATCAAGCGCCTGCACTGTACATAGTCTGCAAAGTGTGGTCCTACGTTTGCTGGTCTGCAAAGAATGTGTACTCTTCACCCGATATCAAATTATTTGTCACTTGTCAATTCATTAATTTAAGTTATGAGATATTGTTGTCTTTCAGCTTCCAGTTATTTTCGTTACAAACATGATACCAATCACGTACCAATTGCTAAATAAACAGAATGAATCAAAATATCCAAGATCAGTGATCCATGAAGTTGGCGGCAGCTGTTTTGCCCTGCCGACGGTAGTTTCTTAAACATTCAGTGATTGGTGTTCTATTTCAGTTCTGACCAATCAAACGCCTGTTAATAAAATATTGCCTTAACAATATATTCAAGATGGCCGCGAAGTGGGCTGATCGAAAATGACAGACGGAGAAGAAGAAAATGATGTTTATGGAAGTCAATCCACCATTTTCTTAGGCAATTTTTACGAAAACAACAAAAACGGATAACGAACTGTTCAACGACAACATGTTCCGGCCGAAGAGCTGGCTGCCAGGCATGTTTTCAAAGCCCAAAAATCCACATTCATTGGACCATTTGAAGTGAGTTGTTGTCGCGTGATGGGTGTGTGTTGTTGTTGTTGCCAAGAATCGATGTCTCCCGTGTTGTTATGAAACCGTTGTTGTTCCCAAACTAGTTTCATCCATTATTTTGCATTTTCAAAATACCTACACCGTAATCTTCAATTCAAACTGTACACTCTTGTTTAATTTTTGCTACTGCTAGAACGAACACTTTTCGTGTTTTTTCCTCATGCAATAACAAATAATTAATGAAAAGCTGAACACACCTGTTCCGAGTTTCCTCGGATCCCTGGCCACGCGGCGACAGAGAGTACATGTATATTATATAGTTGTTTTTTTGCTGGGGTCAAAGTATTATCACCTTAACAGGTTGGGGAAAATACCTTGATCGAGGTATTATACCTTTATCGAGGTATAGGCCTATACCTCGATTGGGGTATAGGGCTATTTCAACTTCAGTTTTTGTATATTTATGGAAAATGTGAACATTCACACATACCCCGGACTGCATGGATCTTTCAACAACAGTATGGCTTCATTGTTTCATGATTTTCACTGCAACTTAATGCTTCGTTTTATACGACTAATCTTTCAAATTAGCTACTCTAATATTTCAAAAATGAAACAGGGCTTCAAATGACATATTCGGTGATGATATATTATGTGTCCGTCAGTTAAACTTGATTTAATAACAAGGCATTGCCTCTCAAATCCTGCAATTTGCGCATGACCTTGACATGGAAGTATGCCATCACATGCTATTTTCATTTACAGAATAAATATCACCGAATATGTCATTTGAAGCCAAGTTTCATTTTTATACGCCCGCCAAAAAGGCGGACGTATTATGTGATAGCGGTTTCCGTCTGTCCGTCTCCCGTGTCCGGTCTATACGTGGAACACTTTTCTATTTACAGTTCCAATTTTTGGTGAGTGGATACCCTACGGGGAGACGATGTGTCGCGTACAAAAATGAAGGTCGAGGTCAGAGGTCAAAGGTCACTGGCCTGAAAAACAGGAAATCACTGAAGTGTTCGTGTCCGGTCTATATCTCTGACTGTTTTCTATCCAGAGTTGCAATTTTTTGTGAGTGGATACATCAGGTGGAGACGATGTGTCGCGTACCGAAATTCAGGTTGAGGTCAGAGGTCAAAGGTCACTGTTGCCTAAAATCAGGAAATCATTGATCATTGATAGTTTTCTATCTACAGTTCTAATTTTTGGTGTGTGGATGTCCTAGGGGGAAACGATGTGTTGCATACCAAATGTAGGTCGAGGTCAAAGGTCAGTGGTACCGAAAAATCAGGAAATCATTAAAAATTTCTAATTTTTTGTGAGTGGATTCAATAGGGGGAAATGAAGTGTTGCATACCAAACATTGGGTCAAGGTTGAAGGTCAAAGGTCACTGTCCCCAAAATTAGGAAATTATTAAAAATAACTTTTTTTTTGTGTCAGTAGATACATCATGGGGACACGATGTGTCACATACCAAAATGTAGGTCAAGGTCAAAGGTCAAGGTCACTGTGACCCCAAAATCATGAAATTGTTAAAAATCATGATTATTTGTATCCATTGATATATTAAGGGGAGACGATTTTGTCATTTACCAAAATTTAGGTCAAGGTCACTGTGACCCCAGAATCAAGAAATTTTTAAAAATTACTTTTATGTGTCAGTAGATATATTAGGGGGACATGATGTGTCACGTACCAAAATGTAGGTCAAGGCCGAAGGTCAAGGTCACTGTGACCCCCAAAATTATGAAATTGTTAAAAATCATGATTTTTTGTGTCCATTGATACACTGAGGGAAGACGATGTGTCATGTACCAAAATTCAGGTCAAGGTCAAAGGTCAAGGTCACTGTGACCCCAAAATCAGGAAATCATTAAAAATAACTTTCTTTATATGGCCAAATGGCGCAAAACATAACTGTCGTGGGAAAATAGAATTTTCATATCTAAGCATTGTCAAATGTAATTAAAGGCTTATATGTTTACGAAGCTTATTTTCTCTCGTAACAATCTCCGAAATTTGGATTTGACTAACAGAAAAATTATTTCAAGATCGTTGTTTGAAAACGCAGATAAAAAATAAAATCACGAAAATTTCCAAAATGAAGTCGGCCGTATACACGGCTGTTGGAATTCTTGTTTTCCTGGTCTATTCAGGAAGAAATATCACGTAAACCATACATATATCGAAACATAAGATCGCTATCTATCCGATTATATATAAAGCATTTTCGTATTGAATGAAAAATATAACGAAATAAAACTATATTCCGAGAAGAGATCTGTGAGAAAATCGCGCAGTTTTGGCCGACATTTGCAAATGTTCAAATACCTTGAAGTGGCATCCGATTCCTTGAGAAATCTGACGAATTCACGAGATATTTTCTGTCAAATTTTCTGTCAAGGTACAGGTATATATCCATTGTTGAGAATTCCTACGATCGTATACGTTTGGTAACTTTATTTCCCAAATGTTCTGCTATTGTCCGACACCAACTTGTCATAATTTCGCTCCATCTTTTCTGTTTTGATTTCTTCCAACGAAACCCGCGAAGAAAGACGCAACCCGATTGGCTCGCCTACGGGGCCGTACGTCACATGAACGCTCTTATCCAATCCACTTGCCCAAAGCAGCGGGCTTATCAGAAAGATCATTTCTAAACATCCTTTTTCAATCCAATCAAATCTTTCGTTTCACTGGCCATCCGATAGTGATTTTACTACGAGAAGAAAGCTGAATGAATGGGCTTTACAATGGTACGTCATTCATTGAAATCGGTTCAGGGAAACGGAGCATGGACGCGATTGAATCAGACGAGAAAAAAAAACTTCTACTTCATTATTTTGCACGTAATATGATCACTATCAACGAAAATTTCTACCAGATCAAAACTTTAATTTATAAGTAATATGTGGATGAAATAAATTATGGAAATTATCATCTTTATCCAGGGAATGTATACTACAATCAGCTATAAATTTTACCAGCCAGAGATTACGTACATCTGAAACCAGACCATGACAATTTCGATGTTTTTTTTGTTGAAGCATTTTTTCAATCAGATAAAAACATGTTTTCATGAAATTTGCATGCATAATTTCATGTATAATTATAAAAATATAAACACAAACACAATTTCTGATGTTTGTGTATTTCATGGAGATATAAAGTTTCAAATTTTATTCACTTTCATAAACAAAATATTTTTGAAATGAACTTTTGGTCGACAGTTTCTGTAATGGATGTTCGTGCACTGCACGCATTGAGACTCAGCTGTGGAGCTACTGGAACTGAGGCCAGAAATGAAGCTCGGTACTGAATGAGTTAAGGGACACGATGTGTTACATACCAAAATGTGGGTCAAAGGTCAAGGTCATTGTGACCCCAAAATCAAGAAATCATTAAAAGAAACATTTTCATATGCCTGTCGAAGAGGTCATGTAATGCGATATTGCGTTCTGTCCAGTCATTCATTAACATTTGTTGTCCATGCGATATCTCTGGTTTCAAGGTATGGATTGGTACCAAACTTTGGGTATATCTTACACGCATGGCAAAGAGGAGCCATATTCATTTTGAGATCAATTTGTCAAAGGTCAAGGTCACAGTCCCCCAAAACTGAATCAAGTTTAGCTAACTATATGCGTTAGGTTGGAATATTCAGAGTTGTCTCCCCTACATGTATATGGCATTTGTCCTGTGGAGTTGTCTCCTATGTTTGATACATGTAAGAAACAGCTACATTCAGTTAAACTGTTGTGAAATAAAAACCGTACATTTACTAATTTAACGAGGAGAGGGGTCCTTTATGAACTTATACCTTTTTGTTAACTCAAGAACAAAGGTTTACTTCATCACTTCAGGGGTTTTTCTAGACACTTTTTTCATCGTGGTAACCACGATGAAAAACAATTACAAATTGAGTTTTTGCAAAATTTTGTAAATTGAGTTTTATTGCCGAAAATTGAGTTTTCTAAAATTTTGAGAATTTACGCGCCGAAGGCGCGCGAAAAATTGAGTTTCTACGAAATAAATTGAGTTTCTGAGAAATCTAAACTGAGTTTCGTCGTCTGTTATCCCGTCCCCCTCCCCCAAAACCCCCGCGAGAAAGAAAAAAAAAACGTGTGACCAGCCACGCCACTCGAGTCGAGATAAGCACACAGGATTTGTAACTGATGTGCAGACAGATAACTTGTGTACCTTTATTATTCAATCGTATAGCTCCGATAAGGACGTCTGGTCTTGAACTGTTCTCATTTCAGTCGTATAAGTCCGATAAAGACATTGCCCTGAACGTTTCTCATTTCAAAGCAAATTGTTGGCGACGTTTTCGACGATCGAACTAGTCCGCCATTTTGATATTTCAAAGTTACGTCCCCTCTTTTTAGTCCACTCGGGAACCACTGCTGTCATACTGCTGTGGCTTATGAGTCTGGTCTCCGAGACACGCTGTCCGTCAATCTCCGGGTTTTTTCGGTTAAGTTCGGAACCAAGACAACGGGCAAGCATTTTCTCTCTCAGTCGACATTTCGGATTCACTTGGATGCGTGTGATGTTGAAAGACGTTTCCGCAGAAACAAGAAACGAACAAAACAGACATTCCCCAAAATACAGCTGATGTACCATTTGGGAATAAATACACAAAGTGAGCAATGCAGATTGGTGTAAAAACAAAAGATCCACACTCTCTCCTGCGCAAATGGGGATCTACATGCGGGGGCATATGCTATAACATACAAAATATACGTTTTTATGAATAATTTTGTTTTTGCCCGATGGAAATTTCTGAAACCCCAGTATGTTTTGTAAACAAGTCCCACACCACATACTACAAAATAGGGTGCATATTGAGTTTAATTTGCAATTTTTGGCCATTTATCTGCGTTTACCAAGCAGCATTGGATTTTTTTCGTGAAATCCACAAAACTTCACAACCACCATTGTTTTATTTTTTACGTCTCTTATTAACATTTTTATTGCCATTTATTTCTTCATTTCTTTCCTGTCACTTACAAATACCCAGACACTTACAATACTCAGCCACCAACTTTGTCAAGGATTGGTTAACTCATGGAAATGGACAAGGGACAATTTTTATTTCTTGACTATAAGTATAGATTTTTTAAACTAAAGTAAGCTATTTGCAGGGAAAATATTTTCACTTTTGGCCTATCACAATCCAGAGCTAAAGTACTCTCCCCCACCCCCAAAATAATCGACCAAATAGAACTTCCCGAGATAACTTGGATTTTAAAACTCTCTTGTTTTATTCACGCTCATTTTTTAATTAAATGAAGCTATCTCTGAGGGAAGTATTTCTACTTAACATCTTTAGCCAAAATATAATCGGCCAATCACAGTTGGATAGCAAACAAACTTGTATGCAGCTATGTATGACACGCAACTTTGCTTGATGAGCTTCATAACATTACTGAAATGTTCATTCACGATGAAAAATTGTCGCGAATTTATTTATTGTAAGTGTCCTACTAAAAAGATAAAAAAATTGAGTTTCCAGACTGCATGCGATGAAAAACCCGAAAAAATTGAGTTTTGTTGTTTATTTTGCGCGCCGTAGGCGCGCCGAAAAATTGAGTTTTTCATCTTTTTGAAATTGAGTTATATAAAGGAAAAGTGTCTAAAATAACCCCTGCACTTTCTTCACATTTTTCTTCCTTCATGAACAATTTCCTCACCTGAAAGGAATTCATTTAAAGGGAAACTACTATTTTCTTGTGTTTGATTATTGTCGGATATGTGAGCTCTCGGCTCTTGTTTCAAGGTCACCCAGTTACCAAGAGTTAAGACCATTTTAGTTTATCATTCAATATAAGATGTAAAATATGTTACATTCTCAGAAGCACAAAATCGTAGACCGTTCTCTGGATTGCTAGCTACCAATTGAGATCAAGGCCATTAAACAACCTTGAAATTCGGACCAGTGTAATTCCAGATATATGGGCGTATATTGAAGCCCCTTGGGCTCTTGTTGAAATATTGAAGTGGCTAATTTGAATGATAAGTCGCATAAAACGAAGCAATACGTTGCCGTGAAAATCATGGAACAATGAAGCCATAGATGCTGTTGAAAGATTCATGCAGTTCGGCGTATGTGTGGATGTCCACATTTTCCGTAAATATATAAAAACTGAAGTTGACATAGCCCTATACCCCGTTCAAGGTATAATACCTCTATCAAGGTATTTTCCCCAACCTGCTTAAGGGACTACAAATTGACGAAAAGCATGGAGCTGCGTAGCCTTATAAGATGCTTCCTGGTTGACCGTCCATAGGGAAGTTCAGACAACACATGCAGTGTTCAATGTTTAGTATTCACAGGGTTTCATAGAAGTCCAAATTTTTGCCAACGGATGCTGAAAATTCAGTATTTTTACCCCTTTTATTATGGTCTAACATGAAGAAATATGTCCATGGTTTCCATATTGATACTATGTATACACCTGGTGAAGGACCAGAGGTGTACTGAAGATGACTGACCTTGACCTATTTTATCAAGGTCAAATTTTAGTATTTGCTATATTTTTGGAAGGATTGAAGCTGGGGTCTCCAAATTCATATTACTCATGCAACTCGTGACTGACTAGAAGCCTATCCCAGTTGACTGACCTTGACCTATTTTTTATAGGTCATATACTGTTTATTATGGTCTAACATGAAGAATATAGCTAGGCTTTTCAAATTAATACCATGTGTACATCTGGTGAATGATGCTCCAAAGGTATGCTGAAGATGGCTGACCTTGACCTATTTTATCCTTGACCTATTTTATCCAAGTCAGATTCTGTTTAGTACAATATTCTATGTAAGATTATATCTACATTGTACAAATTTATATCACTTATGGCTGGACCTGAAGACTAATGAAGAATATCACTGACCTTGACCTATTTTTAAAAGGTCAAATTATATATGTTAAGTTTAAGATCTCCAAATTCATGTTCCCTATGCGATTAGAATTGACTTCAAAATTTTTGAAGATGACTGACCTTGATCTATATTTCCAAGATAAAATTACTTGATTGGACTATAAGCTTTTTAAAAGAGTATATTTAGAGCTAAGAATTCGGTCATGCTCTACCAGAATCTCCGGCCTTGGCAAAAGCTGAACTACCGTCAACCCTAGTAGATCACATTTTTGTTACCTAGTTCTAAAAATACACTGATGATGTTATACAATGCATGATTGCTGGGTGTAGACAATAACTGATAGCCGAGGGGTATTGAAGCCCATGGGCTATTTTTTTCACCTGTATTGAGTATTTTTATTTTTTTGTCGCCGACCGACAGACTTGTATTGAGTTTATTTGTAATTTTGCAACCACCATAAGGAATGTATAAAAAAAATTTGTATGATGAGCAATGGAGCCTGTCAATACCGCTGTGTATTTGAATTGTGAAAATAAACAAACCGATAATTTAACAGGCCTTGCTTTTCGTCGAAATTCACGGGTATCCAAACGGATACCCGCAATTTCAGTTTACGGGTATCTACCAGTATCCACTGAAGTGACGAAAAATTGAAGTGTGGAGATTAAAGTGGACTAAACATTTATGTACACTTTTCATGTTTACTGTTGTTAATAGGATAATTGATTCTCACATCATGTGTTCCCGACCACGGTGTAGCCATTCGATTCATTGAGCTGATCTTTGACCATCCAATCAACTGTCCAGCTTACTGTGATACATACAGGATGAATGGATAAACTTTCTCTTGAGCAATTACAATAACATGCAGCATGATTTATGAAATTATGTCAAGGATTTAATTTGGAGCTGTAAATTTGGAGTCACTTCAAAATTTTCGATTTGAGGCTATGGACCTTGATTATATTCTCATGGACTAAAAAATAGCTCTGTCTCTCTCACTATGAGTATCACGGGTCACCAGCTCAGCTTCCGACTTCATTCATTACGAATGTTTACACTAAGTGCTGGAAAAAGTAATACCATCTTCATGACACCTAGCATATAATTAAATATGTTGATGAATTGAATAAACACACAATATGAACTTAAAATTACAGTGATGTAAGTCAAGAAATTACGAACAATTCCAATGAACACACATTTAAGAAGTTCACCACAGCACTAACTTCAGGGATTATAATGATTTAATTTCGTGTTTTCGTCGTTCTGTATGAAGACAAAACCATCCTTTACATTATCCGGCCATCCGTTGTAAGCCTGTACAGATATTGTCTTTCCTTTCGACATTTTCAAGCAGATTGGAATCAAGCCCTCGGGTGTCCTCCATGTTTACCGTTTGTTTACCATTTGTAAACATCGACCATGAAACGGTAGTGTTTCTGCAATTGCATTCTTCTATGCACGGTTGTTTGTTGTAAATGCCCGTAGCTACAGATGATACGACAAAAATCACCCAGTACAAGGGAATGCACGCAGCTGCCATAATTCGTCGCCCACTTAGACGTCGTAAAAATATGAACTTCCGCCATTTGTAAAGCATGCGGTCGATGATTTCTAGGTAAACTATCGTTTATTAAAGCGGAATATGGGTTTTTTTGATCGACAAAATTTTGCCCAGACATTATTTTACGGGTATCCAAACAGATTCCCGTGAAGCGAATGAACGGGTATCTCCACGAGTATCGGATACCCGGATACCCGTCGAAACGCAAGGCCTGTTTAATATGTTCATTTTTATCTCGCCTTACGAAGTAAAGGGGAGATATTGTGAGAGGGGGAACGAGGATGTCGTCGTCGGTGTCGGTGTCGGTGTCCCCTGCCTGGAAATGAATGGGTTTTTGGTTTAGCAAGTTAAAAAAAAATCTAGAAAAATTAGAAAAAATATAGAAAAAATAAAAAAAAATATGGGGGGTGGGTATGCCACCTGGGGGTACTACCCCTGGGGTGCTCTAATGTTAAAATCCCTATGAATGAGTTTTGCGTTTAGCTGAAGTGCACATGTACATCTGTACTTGGAAAGTTTCTTGCAGTTGTCAGCTTTCATTGGATGAATATGAAACTTGGTACACATGTTTCTTATGATTAGAGGATGTACCTGTGCTATTTTTGAGAAGAAATATTAATTTTTCTCCAAATTATGACAAATGAATAGTTTTATGTTTAGGTAAATTGTACATATACATGTACATGGTAGTTTGCTCCAGTTGTCAGCTGTCATTGGATGATTATGAAACTTGGTACACATGTTTCTTATGATAAGAGGATGTACCTGTGCTATTTTTGAGAAGAAATATTATTTTTTCTCAAAATTATGGCAATGAATGAGTTTTCTGTTTAGGTAAATTGTACATGTAGGCCTCTACATGTATACATATACATCTACATGGTAAGTTTGCTTCAGTTGTCATCTGTCATTGGATGATTATGAAACTTGGTACACATGTTTCTTATGATTAGAGGATGTACCTGTGCTATTTTTGAGAAGAAATATTAATTTTTCTCCAAATTATGACAAATGAATAGTTTTATGTTTAGGTAAATGGTACATATACATGTACATGGTAAGTTTGCTTCAGTTGTCAGCTGTCATTGGATGATTATGAAACTTGGTACACATGTTTCTTATGATAAGAGGATGTACCTGTGCTATTTTTGAGAAGAAATATTGATTTTTCTCAAAATTATGGCAAATGAATGAGTTTTCTGTTTAGGTAAATTGTACATGTAGGCTTCTACATGATAAGTTTGCTGCAGTTGTCAGCTCTCATTGGATGATTACGAAACTTCATACACATGTTTCTTATGATTGGAGTATGTACTTGTGCTATTTTTGAGATGAAATAGTAATTTTTCTCCAAATTATGGGAAATGATTGAGTTTTGCATTTAGCTGAAGTACACATGACTACCATCACTACCACCACTAACATCCTACCTTCACTACCATCCATATCACTACTACCATCCGTAACATGCTACCATCACTACCATTCCATATGGGCCCTCAGTGGCTGAGTGGTCTAAGGTGCTTCGCTGGTGACCGCTAGCCTCACACTGATGCACCGGCACGGGTTCGAACTCAGCCTGTCCATGTGTGGAAGATTGTCAGTTACTTGCCAACGGGCGGTGGTTCTCTCCGGGCACTCCGGCTTCCTCCACCAACCAATCTGACTGTCACCATATGAGTGAAACAACCTTGAGCGTGACATTAAACTAGATCTCCCTCCCCTACCATCCATACCATCACTACCATACTGATCATCACTACCATCCCTACTAT
>JAVTVY010027329.1:0-10898 GCA_036873755.1 Hanleya hanleyi | reverse complement strand
CGGGAAGATGCGCCACGAACGTTCATTCCACGAGGACGCGACGGAACAATGTAAGGATTGTGGTCAACTCTTCAAACGACACAGTCAGTTAAAACGGCATCAGCGTTTGATCCATGGTCCGTCACCACGGTTTTGGCGACAACTTCCTACTGAAGAGGAACCGCGGAAGGTCAGACCCACTGAAGATAAGCCCGGGAAGACGAACGCCACTGGTGATGCGATGACGGAGAGCCCGCCTATACCTACAGTTGGGAAGAGCCTGGATTTCCGGCCGGACCCCACCGTTACGGTTTCGAGTCATACGTCATACATCGAACATTTTCTTGACGAGCCCATAAATGTTCCTAGCGATCTCTTACCCGAAGATCATCCAGAGAGTGACATCTCTCGGCGCCATTGGTCCATGACACGGCACTGTTTCCACCGTCATCGCCCTATTCAAGATATCTACAATTTCCCACTGACCAAACTCACCCGTCTACGCAGCTACGTGGAAACCATCTTCAATGACCAACCAACGGCCTTCACATTAAATGTAGCATTTGGGTACATCTTATGCCATAAGATGACGGGTGAATTGCGCTATTTCTATTCCAGTGCCTTCAACCCAGTGTACGACCAACCGTTTACCATCATTAACCGGAGGTCACTAGAGATGATGCTGGACCAAGTGGAACAACTGGATGCCTTGAGATGGGCCCAACAACAACGACCCAGCACACAATGGGTGGTAAAGAGGGTGACCAATGTTACGTTTTTCGTGACCAAGACGACCAATCAACCCATCGGGTGGATGCGTCACCCATGCACTGATGAATACCACAACATGCCGTACATACTCTCTATGTCTACATGCTGATCGTTGACTTGAGCTCAGTAAACACTTGTGCCTGATGTGACGATGCGTTGAATAATAAAACACGGTGTTTGATATTTCGAATGCGAACATACTAAACATACCCAGGGCGGCTCCCCCAGCCTGGGTATGATGTAACATTGGGGATAATAAACTGTATGAACATTGCTGAACTTGTTGCTATTCACATCACCCCATTGACTTGATAGGCAGATCCCAATAAGCCCGGGGACCGATATTAGCCCTTTTGGCTAGAGGTGATAGGGGTTTTCCACTAGTTTAGAACTGATTGTGCTAAAAATAGATCAACAGCTAGCTTGCTATAAAAAGGAAACGGCCTGGCCGTTTCATCAGACACTCTGTCAACCACCAAGATGTTCACTTGTACTACGTGCTCGAAATCATTCACTCGCCGGCACGACTTGCGCCGCCATGAGGCTACCAAGCACGATGGAACCGCCCGGTATAGCTGTACGATATGTAGGCCTACACTGTCGTTTCAGCGCCCAGATCATTTACAGCGCCATGAACGTTCAATTCATGGGCCATCCAAGCGTCCATGCGAAGAATGTGGTCAACTCTCCAAACGACCCAGTCAGTTAAAACGGCATGAGCGTTTGATTCATGGTGCATCACCACGGCATGAGGGACAACTTTCCACTAAAGAGGTACCCAGGAGGGACAGATCCACTGAAGATGAACCCGGGGAGGAGAATGCCACTGGTGATGCGATCACGGAGAGCCCGCCTATACCCACAGCTCAGAAGAGCCTAGATATCCAGCCGGTCCCTAGCATCACTGTTTCCAGTCATACGCCTGACAACAACGAACATTTTCTGGAAGATGCGGTGGATGTTCCCAGCGATCTCTTACCCGAAGATCATCCAGTGAGTGAGATGTATCGACGCCATTGGTCCATGATCCGACACTGCTTCCACCGTCATCGCCCTATATTGGACTTGTACAATTTCCGACTGACCGACCTCGCCCGTCTACGCAGCTACGTGGAAGCCATCTTCAATGACCAACCTACGTCCTTCACATTAAATGTAGCATTTGGGTACATCTTATGCCATAAGATGACGCGTGAATTGTGCTATTTCTATTCCAGTGCCATCAACCCAGTGTACGACCATCCTTTCACAATCACCAATCGGGCGTCGCTAGAGACGATGCTGGCCCAACTGGACACTGTGGATCCCTTAGAATGGGCCTATGAACAGCGTCCCAACACCAAGTGGATAGTGGAGAGGGTCACCAATGTTACGTTCTTCGTGGTTAAACTGACCCACCACCCCCATCGGATGAAAGTATTCACCCATGCACTGATAGATACTCAGAATGCGCAAACAACTATCTGAGGATATGTTTCCTCAACGGTATCCTGGCCTGTCCGATGACGATTAGAACAAACGGTTCAGAGCGAACATGGCCGAAGATAGAACTTTCTGAAATGGCGACTTCTGATTGGACAAGAGTAGCCGAGAATACATCTAACGGACAGGAACGAATATGACAGATGCAAATGGTGGCCTCTGATTGGACAAGAATATTCTTGAATTGTAAATATACCCAACGCGGCTCCACCAACGTGGGTATGATGTAACATTGGGGAGAATAAACTATATGAAAAAAAACTTCTTGTTGTTGTTGTTCTCTCATGTGTGATCATTGTTGTTGTTGCTGTTGTTGTTCTCTGTCCGGTATTTATCATGGTGTTATGTTAGAGTGTTAAGGTGTAACGACGGGCGTCACTGCATTTTGAAGAATTAGTGACAATTCCATGGAATATCAGAGCTTCTGAGCTATTTCACCTGGGCGTTGAAGCATTAAGAATGGCGTTGGTGATCGTTGCTACAAGATGACACCTCACACGACGCATTCGGACCAAGGATGGTCCATCTCTACACCAAATACCATCCTTCACTGCCCCACTTTCGCTACTACTCCTACTGATGACGTCACCAATGACGTCACAGATGCTGCGGACAGCCCTGAAATCGAGGTCTGCACGCCGAGAACTACAAGATGACACCCCACACAACGCATTCGGACTAAGGATGAAGCATCTCTACTCCGAATAGCTTCCTTCACTGCCCCAAAATGTCCACTTTCGCTACTACTCCTACTGATGACGTCAACAATGACGTCACAGATGCTTCGGACATGCCTCAACTCGGAATGTACACCTCGAGAGCTACAAAATGACACCTCACACGACACATTCGGACTAAGGATAGTCCCTCTCTACACCAAACTCACCCCCACGCACCCACAAAATGTCCACTTTCGCTACTACTCGTACCGATGACGTCATCAATGACGTCACAGATGACGCGGACATCCCTCGAATCGGAATGTACACCCCGAGAACTACAAGATGACACCTTCCAGGACGCATTCGAACCGTGAATAGCCCATCTCGACCCCAAATACCTTCATGTACTGCCCGAAAATGTCCACTTTCGCTACTACTCGTACCGATGACGTCACAGATGACGCGAACATCCTCAAATCGGAATGTACACCCCGAGAACTACAAGATGACACCTTCCAGGACGCATTCGAACCGTGAATAGCCCATCTCGACCCCAAATACCTTCATGTACTGCCGAAAATGTCCACTTTCGCTACTACTCGTACCGATGACGTCACCGATGACGTCACAGATGACGCGAACATCCCTCAAATCGGAATGTACACCCCGAGAACTACAAGATGACACCTTCCAGGACGCATTCGAACCGTGAATAGCCCATCTCGATCCCAAATACCTTCATGTACTGCCCGAAAATGGCCACTTTACTTACTACAACCAACTGCGCCTGCGCAGATTGACGCGACTTGCATTCAAAAACACACCATTCTGACTCTACCCCACACAAGCTTCACTTTGACACCTCACACGACCCATTCGAACCGTGATTAGCCCATCTCTAACCCAAACACACCCCTACATAGCACCCAAAATGCCTGTTTTCTATACTACGGCCAGACTGCGCATGCGCAGACTATTGAACACGGACGAACCATTAGCCCAGTCGGATGCTCCTGCACGAGAGCTTCAAAATAAGACCTCACTCGACCCCATTGGACCACCAGGGACTCACCTAGACTCCAACATGTCCACCCCGTATGGCCCTATACACCCATAGCCATGCAGTATAGGCCTATGGGCCTACCCAGGCCTTGGTGACTTTTTTTCAAAAATTTCACCAATTCGCTCCGCAACCCTACCCATCGTGTTCTAAATGTCGAGACGTGAAAAACGAGACCCCACAACCCTACCGCAAATGTCGAGAAGTGGGTTTCCCAGGGGGACAAACATCGGTCCTATACCCCAGTATGGGAATATATATTTATATATATATGTCTATATGGGGCTATATCGTACTTTTTCAAAAATTTCACCGATTCGCACGGGGACACTTCCTATCATGTTCTACGAGACGAGTAAAACGAGACCCCACAACCCTACCACAAATGTATAGAAGTACGTTTCCCAGGGGGGACAAACATCGGTCCTATACCCTAGTATGGGACTATATGAGGCTCGGTGACTTTTTTCAAAAATTTCACCGTTTCGCTCCGGGACACTTCTTATCATGTTTGTTTTGACGAGACTAAGAAAACGAGACCCCACAACCTATACCGCAAATGTGGAGAAGTAGGTTTCCCAGGATGGTCCTATACCTCCCACACCCCATATAGGCATTTTCCCGTAATTTAGGATAAAGTCCGTATTCCGTATTTTTTCAGGAAAATTTTTACATACACCCACCCTGGAACTAGGGGGAGATAACTCTATTGACAGACAAGCCCCGTTAAGCCCGGCGACCTATATACCCCTCATACCCCATATAGGCATTTTCCCAGGTTTTTCGATAAAGTCCGTTTTCCGTATTTTTTTTTTCAGGAAAATTTTTACATGCACCCACCCCATTGCCTGAATGCCTCTTCACCTAGGCTTCACTTTGATACCTCACTCGACCCCATTGGACCATTAGGGGCTCCCCTAGCTCCAACACGGCTATTTGCATACCCTTGGGCCACCGCGCATGCGCAGAATGCCGCTATTTCAATCCCACACCCACCCCATCAGATGCCCCTTCATGAATGCTTCACTTTGATACCTCACTCGACCCCATCGGTCCACTAGGGGCTCCCCTAGCTCCAAAAAGGCTATTTTCATACCCTTCGGCCACCGCGCATGCGCAGAATGCCGATATTTCAACCCCACACCCAGTCCATCAGATGCCCCTTCACATAAGCTTCACTTTGATACCTTACTCGACCCCACCGGACCATTTTATCTAGGGACTACTTTTTCTCCGCGGAAGGTTTTTCCCGCCAAACATGACCGCATCACCGCGGAGGAATACATTTTTGACCTGGATCACGTGATATGCAAATTTGGAACTCTCCTGGATTGGAGGTAGCTTTTGGTCCTTCTGCCGGAACTATACTGCACTTGACCTCTGTGACCTTCCCGCGACTTCCCAGTTCCGCCACACTCCGCCACAAATCTGCGCAGAAACACCTGCGCACTCGTCAAAATGTGCGCTGTAATCACGTAACACTACACTGAGATACCCGTGTTGTTCAAACGGAGAATCAACGTCGAAGCGTGTTTCCGATATTTTACATTCTAGAAAACGAGTCGGAAATTAATGTAACAGCATTACAGTATGTTGGCGTACAAACGGCAAAGAAATGATACATGCTCAAAAGAGTACTAAGCGATCATCAGATATCGAATGCATGCAGCTACTTAAAAACTCGAAAAGTCTTTCGGAAGAAATATATAGCAAAAGACACATACCGTAAAGACATGTATCTACTTGAGATTTTTCGACTCTCTATACTACTGTTCCTTATCAGGACCTCCTTGAACACATTAGCTAATTAATAGTATCGGTTTTCGATAAAACTGGTCATTGGTATGTTAATGCACAGGCGGCTGGGACAATCTATATGCCGGCGCCATATTGAACGTACATAAAAAAAAGAAAAGGCTGGAAACGGTGTTCAAGGCTTCTCGCCAAACGGGCGTAAATAAAGCTTTATCTTCTCCAAAAACTATACCACCTTTCCCCTAGGACCCCCAGCGATGCTCATGCAAACTTGGGTCGTCAACACCAGGTGTTTTATCCGAGTTTTAGCCGTCAATTCAAAATCAACCCATTGGACTGTTTACCTGAGACAATGACCCAGTTTACATACGAATCGCCATTCCTCGGTCCTTTCCGCCTCCGCTCCGACCAACTCGAGTTGGAAATCCCCTACGCGTCAGCCGGAGCACGTGACCTACCAGCGGATCAACGGAGGCGGAAAGGACCGAGGAATGGCGATTCGTATGTAAACTGGGTCATTGTCTCAGGTAAACAGTCCAATGGGTTGATTTTGAATTGACGGCTAAACTCGGGGCAATATGTGCGCTGTAATCACGCAATACCGCACTGAGATACCCGTGTTGTTCAAACGGAGAATCACCCGTCGAAGCGTAAGCTTCAGATATTTTACATTCTAGAAAAACGAGTTTGAAATTAATGTAACATATTACAGTATAAAAGTTATGTACAAACGGCGTGCGAAATGATACATGCTCAAAAGAGTACTAAGCGATCATCAGGAGACACGAATGCATGCCGTATACTTAAAACTCTCGAAAAGTCTTCGGAAAGAATAAGAGTATAGCAAAAAGACACATACCGTAAAGACATGTATCTACTTGGAGATTTTTCGACTCTCTATACTACTGTTCCTTATCAGGACCTCCTTGAACACATTAGCTACTAATAGTATCGGTTTTCGATAAAACTGGTCATTATTGGGACACGATATGCTGAAAAGCTATATTGAACGTACGTAAAAAAAATGAAAAGGCTGGAAACGGTGTTCAAGGCTTCTCGCCAAACGGGCGTAAATAAAGCTTTATCTTCTCCAAAAACTATACCACCTTCCCCTAGGATCCCCAGCGATGCTCATGCACACTTGGGTCGTCAACACCAGGTGTTTTATCCGAGTTTTAGCCGTCAATTCAAAATCAACCCATTGGACTGTTTACCCGAGACAATGACCCAGTTTACATCCGAATCGCCATTCCTCGGTCCTTTCCGCCTCCGCTCCGACCAACTCGAGTTGGAAATCCCCTACGCGTCAGCCGGAGCACGTGACCTACCAGCGGATCAACGGAGGCGGAAAGGACCGAGGAATGGCGATTCGTATGTAAACTGGGTCATTGTCGGCTAAAACTAAAGATAAAACTCAGATAAAACACCTGGTGTTGACGACCCAAGTGTGCATGAGCATCGCTGGGGGTCCTAGGGGAAAGGTGGTATAGTTTTTGGAGAAGATAAAGCTTTATTTACGCCCGTTTGGCGAGAAGCCTTGAACACCGTTTCCAGCCTGTTCTCTTTTTTTACGTACGTTCAATATGGCGCCGGCATATAGATTGTCCCAGCCGCCTGTGGTTAATGTCAGAAACCATGAAGCTTTCTTCAGTTCTACTGCAAGTAAGTGATATTAATATCGGGATATTTCTTTGTTTATAGAATTAACTGAATTTCTCATTAACAATATTCATCTGAAATTCAGCAATACTATACAGCAACAGCGTATAGCATCGCAAGGGGTACAAATTGTGCATCACCTTTGTCAGACATATATCTTTTCTCATATGAATACGCCTATATGGAGAAATTGTCAAAAGATAACCATTCCAAATCTCGTTCCTTCTCATTTACCGAACGTTGTAGACGATCTCTTAGTACTGGATAATCCCTATATTGGCGACGCTGTGGATATGTGCCCCCTCCACTGCATTTGTAGGAAACCACCAACAGCCAATATGAAACTTCATAGCTGGATCTATACCTTTACAAGAATGGTCAAGACTTTCTCTCACGTTGACTTTACGACAAGAGAGACGATTGCAATTTTAGTGAACTACTAATTTCTGGATGGCAATATTTCAGCGGGACCTGCATTCGGCGTATAGATATCTGGCCTGGTAGCAATTGGTAGACTGTGATGAATTAAATGAACGCCACCGAATATTACTGAAGATTGTCAAACAGGGTACCACCGAACGCCTCTATTCAAAGTTTCTCATCTTCTGTGATAAATACTGTACACTGACGGCAAAATACGTTCGTAGCGTGCAAGATCTCCTGCGTTACGTTTCGTAACCTGTGTTTAATTCCGCTTAACCGAGTGGGGCAATATGGTTCCCCTACCAAACTTTCTGCGGTTATCTCCGGAACGACGAAGAATTGAGAGCGGACAGTCCGTGACTTTATAGTTTATCATATTGGGGTCATATTGAGCCTATTTGCATAGGCACCCGAGTAGAGGATCATGGATAAATTCAAGATGGCGGCCACTTGCGGTACCAGAGAAATGATGTTTTCGTCATTTGTCTTCATAATTTCTGTTTTTCTGCGATGAAAAGTGGGCAAAATCTATTATATTTCACATCACATTAATATTTACTAATTTATCACGCAGGTTTTGCGGAGAAAAAATACAAAATTGAAAAATCTGACCGAAAATTCGACCAAAAAATGTCATTTTTTAAAAAGACGTCATTGTGACGTCGTTAGAAGTCGTTTGAGTTTCATGTGTTCTACATCTACATGTTGTTCAATTGAACTGGCACGATCAATGTGTGACTGAGATGTTTAATTTAACTGGCACGATCAATGTGTGACTGAAATGATCAATTGAACTGGCACGATCAATGCGTGACTGAGATAATGCTTTAGAAACGACTTGGAATTAATTTGAATAAAGAATAAAGGTCAGTGATTGCAATTTTACAAATGTATAGTCCGTCATTCAATATTCAGCCGCCATCCATCAAAGAATTTCCGCATCCTATAGTAGCATTAGTACCAACTTTAAAAAAAAACAACAACAACAATCATAGCATACAAAAATACTTTCATGAACGACGGCTGAATATTGAATGTCGGATTTGACGCTTGCCATCTATGCCAATTGGTTATTAGTAGGCATCTGCCAAACCCAGACCGGCCCAATCCATTTACACTTGCCATCACATTAGATACTCCTTAGCAAATACATATGGTGGCCCTCCGCAGTTTCGTAGTAATGGCCCCTCTCTAATTTCATAATACGATAGACTGCCCTTGTTCTGCTACATCATAATTCTTCTTGTCTTCTTAATAGCTTATATCTATAATGCCATCCTATTCAGCATTATCAACGCTGCAAACGAGTACGTACAAATCGAGTGCTGGCTTCGTCTACACGATGATCGGGATCATGGAGTAAAGTTTGTCCTGCCTCAGTTATGCCCCTTGGGTGTGCCTAAAAATCGGGACTCATTTACGGGAAGAAAATCTGACAAAAACGGATAGGTTAACATTCCCTTTTTTTTGCCTTTTTAAGTTGAGACCGGACCAGGGAACGTGAGTAAGAAGTTTAATTGAAATCGCTCTTACAGATTTTTCTGGAAATTGAGCCGAATTTGACCATTTTTCGACATTTTTAAGGGGTTTTCTAGGAAAATGAAGCAAGCATGGAGGAGAATGTTCGAGTTTAATTTTTCTATAACATAGCAGTGTTATATCTTAAAATAATAGTTTCATCATGCTCTTTCAGAAAATATATACATATAAGTGATTTGGGTTGAAGGTTTTGCGACAACCGGTGGCCGAAAAACGGAGCCATAGTCTATTCTATGCCGAATAAAAGAATCTCCGGAGTGCACCCTATGACGGTATATGCAATTAGTTTATATCTAATAAATCACCTATATGCGTAGCCAAACAATGCAATATACGCTAACTTTCAATTTCTTTTCATTTATTCCAATTCCCCTTATTTTAGTATTTGACCGTATGAACGTTCCCATTATTCCTGCACAGAGCAGAAACAGATATGGAGATACTGGGTCGCCTCGGGGAAGGTAGGTACAATAGGTAAGCCTGCCTACTATACTGGCTAAAACTCTGTAGGTGTAATTACTACAATTGGTCTCAGAAACGAAAGTATCTGGCGTAGAACTGTGATTATTTTTCGACAAATTTACTCTCGGTAGTGAACTGAGTGCAGTGCCAGTCCGGCGGTCATTTTGCATTTTGAGAAAATTTGCGTGTGAAAATCAGATTCTGGTAAGTCAAATTTGTTGACTTTTATTTACGATTGGGTCGTAACACACTACTTTATAAAAAGGATTTTATGAGAATTTGAACTTCCAGCGAAGTTCTGGAATATTGTTTTTCTCGTCGGCATGGTCACGTTTTTTTCGCGAGTTCAATGGCGGATTTCCCAAATGAAATTGATTTGGCTTTCATTGATTGTGAACTAATGATTATACAGCAATAGTTCTCAAGCTCTGTGCAATATATGGTATGGTTTGACAATGATTGTTTCGTTATGTTGTGACGAAAATTGGACCCTTGATACTCTTCTTTCGCCAGATCGATTTTATTTGTCATATTTATCTTGGTACAATTTATCGTGAGTGAAGCGGGGTTATATTGAACCACCCCAGTTTACAATTTGGTTTGAGTTCGCGTTCCTTTTGAAAATTTTGCGAGTTTGCTGACACGTTGCTTAGAATAAAAAGGAATTGTAATTGTTTAGGTTGGTTAGATGGCCAGTATAGCGGACAAACTTGCCTGCTGGTTGCCTTCAATATTGCACCTTAGATTTAGCTAGAGTTTTGTGTGGTTTGGTTAATTTTGATGAATTTATTTTTCTGAGACAGCATTTGGCAGGGAAAATTAGGGTTAGAAGTTAGGTTAAAGGTTTTGACAGGTGCAATATTTGAATGGTTTATATGTTTGTGTTGTCATGTATTATGTGTACCGGTACCGTTTGTGTGTCCATATGTGTATTGTTGTGTTTTATTCATAGTCCTGTCCCATTATAATGATATTTTTCATGTATTCACTGGATGGGTTGGTGATGTCATGGTTTTTAGAGAAGATTTTGTCCATGGGATGAAATTTTAGTGACTCAGCGCGAGCTAACTGATTACTCATTTGCTTTCGGTCAGGTGATTAAGTTT
>JAVTVY010027328.1:0-111838 GCA_036873755.1 Hanleya hanleyi | reverse complement strand
ACCCAATATCACAGGCCAGGCAACTGTGAGAACAAGTGAAAGATACCCATCGAGTTGAGCGGATTTGCAGATAAACAACAACAAAAAATTGCACTTTGTGCCTCACGAGGCCCTTCTCCATAGAGTGCATGCCAGTTATTTTTCTAGACTACAACAACAACAGCTTTTGCCTGTATCACAGTCCGAGCTTCCGATTACGCTTCAACCTTACCCAGACGACGGATAATTTTTGACAGATTGTCCGGCTAGGTTGTTGATCGGATTCACAGATCATGAATTCCACCGTGACGGAATCACCGTTGGGAAGACTTTTTCTTTATTCAAGTTCCGTGGTCATACCCATGTAGTTTCAAGTTTAGTTTGCTATTCTATATGACATCTGTTTACGGATCCATGAAAAATCTACAGATGATCCAGCATTTTCAGTAAATCATGCTTCGAAATGTTCGTGACGGAATCACCTGAAACGGACATGACTCTTGACTAGTGTTGCTTGTCTATTTTTTTGCTGCTCTGTTTCAATCTGACTATTCTTATATGACATCTCTTACTAACATACAGTACTCAAGGATGATAAGATTTTTTTCATCGTGAGAAAAACGCGACTGGATCATCCCAGGGGTTAAATCTAGTCCGTGACGGAATCGACAAAAAATCGTGATGGAATCACGAGTGCGCCTTTTAAATCTTATCGGTAAAAGTGCTTTATTAATTACACATTTTCTTCAAAAAAATATTCCTAGAGTGAATTTATCTCTTCTACTTAGAAAATTAAAACTCTGACCTCTTATTTTTACTAAGGTATACAGCTCCTGCCACATGCATATCTTTTCTGCAGATGTTTCAAAATAGTATAGTTTTCAGTAAAGTGCAATTTTTCTTCTTTGACAATTTAGAATTTCCCGAGTTCTTCATGTTAAAAAATTGCGGGAAAATATTTCGCTATTAAAACACATCTTCTCTATTATTGGCTTGTTCCCGGGATCATAGGAAGCGAATAGAACAAACAGCATGCTAATATAGGGTCTACGACAGAATGTGGAGTGAATTTTATGCGAAAAAGGGCTGTTTAGCAATGTCCGCTTTTCCGTGGAATTCAAGAGCGCACGATTGAAGTATCATGGGAAGATATATATTTCCAGTCGCTATCTCCCCCCCCCCCCCCATCTTCAAACAAAAGGAAAAGAAAAAGCCGAGAGAGCGCCTCGTGAGGCAGAGTTATTTTTCCAGACTACAACAACAACAGTTTTTGCCTGTATCACAGTTCGAGCTTCCGATGACCCTTCAACCTTTACCCAGACGACGGATAATTTTTGACAGATTATCCGGCTAGGTTGTTGATCGGATTCACAGATAACGATTGAAGCATGGGAAGATATATTTTTTCAGTCGCTATCTCCCCAACCCTCACCCCCCAACTAAAAAAAAAGAAAAGAAAAAGCCGAGAGAGTTCTTCGGAGTTTTACGTTTTTGACCTCTGACTTTGAATTTGACTTCTCACTTCCGACTCGCATCCTGGTGAATTATACTATCTGGAATGCGAGTTTTTCTTTCGTGAAAATTTACTTTTTATGAAAGCGCAGGTTTGTCTTCGATCGAGGATAGTTCCTATGCACTCGAAGCAGGTAGCCTACGTCACAACCTACGTCATGGTAATACCAAACCGAGGCTGATAAACTAAACCACATGCACGGGTATTCGGCTTGTAACATGGACACACCCTGCATACCAAACGGCTGCTCCCACTTCCGCCGGAGGGTCAACTTCCGCCGGAGGGAAGATCGTGCAAAATAGTAGGACAACTTGTTGGTTTTTACGTTGATATGTCAGAACCATACCCTATCAACAATATCAAATTGTCTCAATCGTTAGATGGTACGTTTATTTAACAAGCTGACGTGTTTTTGAGAACGGGATAATTCTAAATAGACAATTACATCCATTAGAAGCCGAATCTACAAACCTTTCTTAGAAAAACTACATCAAATATGCATTTTATCTAATTAATCAAGAATATACCTACGATCGTTATGTAAAACGAGGTTGCCTTTTAATGGCAATATGATATTTATATGTGAAAAGGAAGAATTTTGATGATTTTAAGACGCATGAATATGACCTGTGTGGAAGTGGTGATACAACATACGGCGGAGTGAGATCTGACTACCGCCGGAGTCAATAATAATATGATACAATTACCGCCGGAGTACCACTGTCTCTTCTTGGCCGAGCTAAATGAATGTACCGTCCTCACTCAATACTGAATCCATCGAACGAATGAAAAAGATACTATTTTAAAGCGAAATCCACTGAGTTAAACATACCATTTACACTGCGAAAAATAGTGTTGTTTTAACACAATTTTGTGCTAAAATGGCTACAACACAAAATGTTTTGTGTTGAAATCAACATGGTTTTGTGTTTAACTTAATATATCAACACAAAATTGTGTTGAGTTCAATACAAATTAGTGTTCATTCTTACACAATTTGTGTTATTTTCAACACAATTTTGGTGCTAAAATGGCTTCAACACAATTTTTTTCGCAGTGTATGGTCTGAGATCTAAATCTGGCTTGAACCACAATCTTTAGGCCCAATAAAAGGACGTTCCTCACCCTAAGAAATCATCATCAGAATTTCACCAAATTTTGCACGGATGTACCTTGGAAATATACAAATTCATTTCAAGAAAAAAATTACTATGTCATCGAACTCACTTTCAAGCTCATGACGCCACCTATGGGGCGTTTTTGTCTAATTTGTAAAAAAAAAAATGATGAAATTTAAATTGTACGATTTTGCTCCAAAAATTGTCACACACCACCGAATATCAATGTGCGCTGCTCATGTTCACCTGATCTTTGTCTTTCAGACTGGACCATTTCCATCTGAATTCAATGATAATTTGCTCATGGAATTGTCTGACTGTTAAAGCCTATAGCTAATTATTCCCATCCAATAATGGGGTCACCGAACTCGTTTGACTTCTAACATCGTTCGACGCAGATTTCCTCTAAAAGTGGCCGGAAATCAATTGACGTTGCTATGCCGTGTGCTGTTATCAGCGTGATCGAAGGGAGACTACCTAATGCAACGTCATTTGGCATTCGCGCTATAAATACATGCGCGACGTTGTGCGCATCAGCAAAGGTGGGGAACGTCTTTAAACTAAATCCACGGAGTTAAACACACAACTCCTCGTCATTTATGGTCTGAAGCCTAAATCTCGCTTGAATCACAATAGTTGGGCCCTATCATCGCCTGGATCCGTTCTAAACATAAGGCCTACCAAAGAAAGCCAGTCATAAATCAATGAGACTAAACTCGCACACGCTATACGCTGACCATATGTTGACGTCAGGCCGCTGTCCAGCATATTCACTTTCGTCCAATCAGACACAACCGTAGGTGTTCAGCCGACTGTGACTCCGCCAAAAAGCTGAATTTCGCTCTCTTTCAAAAGTGTTTTGACGTAAATTCTCATATTTATTCACAAATACAATTACATGAATTTTTCAGGTAAACATTTGTCTTTCTGGTGAGGGGTAAATACATGTTTCATTGGTAATGCAAGAGGGTGAAATCAATCGGTTTTTGTAGACCTATGTTGTCGGTCAAGGCATTCTCCCATTCTTTTAACATGGAGAAGGGATTCACACTACTACTTCGGTTAAATCGAATTTAGATCCGCCAAATAAAATCATAAATTACATTAATTTGTAGCATAGGGAAGGTGATATATTGCAGAAACTTTGTAGGGGTAAATACGTTTGGGGGAACCTATATTTATTCAGATATAGCAGTTTATAATCGGACCTCCCATCTCGAACAATGCTAAATTTGGACCGGTTGGAGAGCCGTATGTGAGCCGGAATGTCAGTGTGTGTGCACGCCACGCCCGCGTCTGGGTTTCTTGCACATGCCGTGGTTATTTTCAGTCATTATGTTATTATTGTCTCGTCACATTGTTCGCATCACTGCTTTGATCTTCATCATAGTGTAACGCTAACCTAGTGAATTGCCACCTAGCTTTATTACCTAATTTTTCCATAAATCGTGTAGTTTAAACAACTCAATAAACTAATTTTATCTATTACGGTACTTCTTGTTCAGAAACGCTTAATGGTGCTTTAAGGATAGCTGTCCCTTTAGAGGCAGTTTTTGCACCCCCATGACCATTTGTCGTCGGTATCAATAAATATACAACATAACCATAATAAACTATATATTTTATGAAAGTATACATCGTAGGGATTCCAACTATATGATTTGTATAACTGACGCTGTTACTGTGTAGAAAATATTTCAATTTTAACAAATTAAAATGAAAACAGCGTCCATTTTTCAATTGAAATTTCATGAAAACTGTTGGTCTTGTTTCAACTTTGATGGTATACCTTGGTAGGAGACAATTCGAACTAGTAAACTTTATCTCATTTTTATTTAATTTTTGCCTGGTTTTGTTTTTATAACTATTTTACTAAAATAAATTGAAAAAAATGTACTTTTTTACGGTCGTTTGTCTTAAAAGTTGGATAATTAAAAAACGAAGCCGACCTTACAAAAAAGTGAGATAAATAACAAGCATGCCAAATTTCAAAAGCGTAGCATGGATACTTTTCGAGAAATAAACGTTTGAATTTCGGATTTTGTACAAAAATGAAAGGCTGGAAATCGGGCAAAATGTGTCCAGCTATACAAATGATGAATTAATCCCTATTTTTTGCTTGAATTCTATTGTCAAATACATTTTTAATCTGTCTAATGGGACCTACTCGAATTCCTGTTTATTCTGGATAACTATTACACTAAGTTTTTTTCATCAAGTCGGTTTAAAGTCCAATTTAAACTTTAAAAACCTGCTAAAACTTGTTCACACCTGTGTGGATTACTGTGCACGCCACGCCCGCGTCTGGGTTTCTTGCACATGCCGTGGTTATTTTCAGTCATTATGTTATTATTGTCTCGTCACATTGTTCGCATCACTGCTTTGATCTTCATCATAGTGTAACGCTAACCTAGTGAGTTGCCACCTAGCTTTACTACCTAATTTTTCCATAAATCGTGTAGTTTAAACAACTCAATAAACTCAGAAATTTTTATCTATTACGGTACTTCTTGTTCAGAAACGCTTAATGGTGCTTTAAGGATAGCTGTCCCTTTAGAGGCAGTTTTTGCACCCCCATGACCATTTGTCGTCGGTATCAATAAATATACAACATAACCATAATAAACTATATATTTTATGAAAGTATACATCGTAGGGATTCCAACTATATGATTTGTATAACTGACGCTGCTACTGTGTAGAAAATATTTCAATTTTAACAAATTAAAATGAAAACAGTAGCGTCCATTTTTCAATTGAAATTTCATGACAACTGTTGGTCTTGTTTCAACTTTGATGGTATACCTTGGTAGGAGACAATTCGAACTAGTAAACTTTATCTCATTTTTTTTTTTATTTTTGCCTGGTTTTGTTTTTATAACTATTTTACTAAAATAAATTGAAAAAAATGTACTTTTTTACGGTTGTTTGTCTTAAAAGTTGAATAATTAAAAAACGAAGCCGACCTTACAAAAAGTGAGATAAAGTTTTCTAGATCACCTTACAAGTAACAAGCATGCCAAATTTCAAAAGCGTAGCATGGATACTTTTCGAGAAATAAACGTTTGAATTTCGGATTTTGTACAAAAATGAAAGGCTAGAAATCGGGCAAAATGTGTCCAGCTATACAACTGATGAATTAATCCCTATTTTTTGCTTGAATTCTATTGTCAAATACATTTTTAATCTGTCTAATGAGACCCACTCGAATTCCTGTTTATTCTGGATAACTATTACACTAAGTTTTTTTCATCAAGTCGGTTTAAAGTCCAATTTAAACTTTAAAAACCTGCTAAAACTTGTTCACACCTGTGTGGATTACTTCACGGCGGGTGTTTGAGTGAAGTGTCACTGTCATAACTAGAAACAAAAATAAGGATGTTTGCATGGTTTTGATCAGAAGGGGGTACATTAATGTAAATAAGTAGGACTAATAGATAATTAGCTTACCATAATACTGCGGAAATGAGTTTTGGAAAGAGAAATTTAACAGACAAAAAAAATAGTAGCCAAGCCCAAGCTAAGGCAATCTGTTTAATTGTTCCAGGGCCTCGGAAACTAAATTTTCAATCCTAATATTAAAGCACTTCTATTTATAATTTTTATCTCATTTTTTCACCAAATGTTAGAGGAAGTAGTGAATACTTGAATGAAGTAATAAAAAAGTTACAAATTTTGACCCTCTAAGGGGATAGCTATCCTTAAATAAATGCTCTCAAAAGTGTTTGAGGGTTATCCGATACCTAGGCTGTATCTGACGAATACACATTCGCAACATTCTCACGGCGTCAGATTGTATACCTCATACTGTCAGAAATATCGCTGTTTCATCGACAGTTTAGCGGGTGACAAACTGCTGATGAGAACACCTAGGCCAATACAGGAGTTGGCGCGATGGAGCGTAAATGGCGAGGATAAAATTAGTGATGATCATGGCTATTTCTGCATGGTTAACATATAATAAAGTGGCCTGATCGTGTACATACACAAACGCATAGAGATTAGATCCTCCGGCGGTAATCATATCTTCGAGACATGCTCCTCCGGCGGTATTTGTATCATATACGAACATGCATGAGCTAGAAAAACTAACAGTGACCGAAGTAGATTGAACTATTTGAAACTATAAGCTATCAGCCTGCTGTTAAGGAACTACTCTTCATATATCTATACCTTATTTGGCGGATGATACACAAATAGATGATTTTTTAAGCATCTAATCACTGTTATGTTGCAATATAGCTCTTAATGTCAGATAAAATGAATTGTAAGTAAAAAATAATACAAGGACGAGTTGAAAATTTCACACGAATTGCTAACACGTCCCCTTGAGAACATTTTCTCATTACATTTTCGAGTACTAAATACGTGAAAACTACCAAAAAATGAAAAATCTGAACTTACTTAGCTTCTCAAATTTGAAATTTTCCTCCGGCGGAAGTTGACCCTCCGGCGGAAGTTGGAGCAGCCGTTTGGTATGCAGGGTGTGTAGATAGTCTTTCCGCGTACGACTGACAAGATAAAGTTCACTCCAGTTAGCGTGTTCTGTCACTCGACAGGTGCACCACACGTCTGTCCAGTACTGTGGTTTGATGGAAAAAGGCCCCCGATCAACGCTGTCATTTACCTTATATGAGCCGAGAGGCACGGCTAGTCGAAATCGAATCACACCAAGCGACCGATGCATTCATATTCCACCACGAACAGTTCAATTCATGCTAATGAGTACAATGTCCTGCGTTTAAGACCAGTCTTGCCAAGGAGAAACGAAAAGCGTCAAAGCTGGCCACTTGTATTAAATTCACATCGTCTTCCATGACACATACTCGTGACAAGGTCGTCACGACAATAATTATATGCATCCATATTGGGATTAAGGAATAAATTCCAATTCCACAAATTATGTAAAGCGAGTTACCCAACTCTTTCATTGTGTAGGCTATTGTTTGGTAAAAAAAATAGGGTTGTCCGTATTCGGGCCATAAGTATTAATCATTGTCATTCTATTATTTTCGAGTTTTATATCTAAGGCTAGAAAATTTCCATCTTTGTCCGCTTTAGTGTTAACCCTACCAGGCCTGGGGGGGGGGGGCATTATGGCCCCCCCTACCAAACTTTCCTCGCTATATCCGGAACGACAAAAAATGGAGAGCTGAAACTCCGTGACTTTATAGTTTGTCATATTGGGGTCATTTTTAGCCCATTTGCATGACCCCCCGAGTAGAGGATCATGGGTAAATCCAAGATGGCGGCCACATGGGGTAGCAGGAAAGAGATATTTTTGTCATATTTCTTCAAAAAATCTGCTTTTTCGCGATGAAAAGAGGGCAAAAACTATTTTATTTGACATCACATTAATATTTACTAATTTATTGCGGCGAAATTGCAAAAATAAAAAATTCGGAAAATCTGATCGAAAAATCGACCCGAAAAAGCCGTTTTTGGAAATGACGTCACTGTGACGTCATCAAAGCGGCCATCTTGGATTTTTTTCACATTTTCTGGTAGAGCTTGACCCAAGGGTATAGTGTGATAAGTTTCAGCCCCCTAGCTCAAGGGGTAAGAAAAATAATTAGGGGGGCCATTTCGTCCCCCCCCCCCAGGCCTGGACAGGTCCCAAAAAGCCCAGGCCAGATAGGGTTAAGCATTCCAAATTCAAAATTATTGCTGAAAAGAATAGCTACTTCTCTCGGCTCTGAATTATTTGAGCTGAAGTAACAACCATATATCCCCAATCGATTTTTAGCATGGTTTCTGTTAGTTCTGAACTATGTATATCCTGTAAACAATAAATAGAGTAATGCTTTTTCTGCAAATAATGAAAAACATCCTTTTTTACTTTTATAGCTAATCCCCGGAAGTTTACTGAAAGGATTTTTATGTTTTCATCCATTGTCATATAAAAGGATATCCGTCCACAATAACATAATGCTACATGTATAACATCCTATAGATACACGTATAACATCCTATAGATACATGTACAACATCCTATAGATACATGTATAACATCCTATAGATACATGTATAACATCCTATAGATACATGTATAACATCCTATAGATACATGTATAACATCCTATAGATGGGTTGACATGCAAAATACTCCCCAGTGGGCTCAAAGTATTCACCACAGTTAATGATATGTCCGAGAATTGTACATAAACAGTTAGGAGACAATACTAAAAATAGTATAGTAAAATAATTAAAAGGGTAAACAGAATTCAGAGAGGTCATAAACACCTCTTTCCGACAGACGGTCAACCAATTCCGCCCTAGGCAACAATAGCAGTAGGCAAGATAGGAAATAAAATAAAAACTTGCTTTGTATTGTGAATATAATTTGGAGACAAGTATTTATCGTTCTGGATGACGGTATAATAAGGGAAAAAGTGAATACCATAGCATGTACATGTATACCTCAGAGACATTTCTTAAGCTTGGAACGGTTCCATTATATTAGTCAAAAAGTTAGAAGAAGAAAAACAAAACTATGTTTTGGTGCAAGGTTTATCACCGAAGGTGTCCCGTCAATGAGTTGCATTACTCTTGCGCAACCCCTCTCTTTTTGTTAGTCACCATTTAGACAAAAAAATGCTTTACCGTGCACAATTTGGTTTACAATTAGTAGAACGATTAACTATTGAGAACCAGAGCATGCGACTGCACAATAGAGTAGTCCCCGAACTGCGGGGATCAGCACTGGTCTGAAACTGACATCACGCGCCATATTCTTACAAGTTATTGCAAGAGGTTCACCCATTGGTATTTCTGTTTCTGTCAAAAGGACAGTCAGCCGTTCGCGAAATGTCCAAAGGAAAAAAACGTGTGAATATATTAACCTTAGTACTCTCACAGGCGAGCTTGGTCATTACATGTACGATAGAAAGTATACACGGAGGGTCATACACTGGTCCAGAACTGAATACCTGGGAAAAAAGACTGTGTTTGAGACCGTGCGACGTTCCAAGTATAGCCTATTCTTTTACTTGTCCTGAAGATATCCTTTCTGTCATTCTATCTGATCGGCATTCAATCGGATCAACATGCTCATAAAAAAAGTAATAAATTCATAGCAGAAATAATTTCGCATCGGGCGATTGCGATATAATTAATAGCATTTCTGGCCCCTTTTTATTCATTTAATCCAATATAGTCAGCTGAAACTGTTTGTTTGTCGATCCTTGTATAACACGCACACTGATTTATTGACAAGTGCTTGTCCAGGAAACCATGCAAGCTCACAACATTCACAGTCTTTATTGAACATTGTCCGTCAATGAAAGAAGCCACAATTACTGGCCATTAAACTGACAAATTGGGTGGATTTGCATTCTGTCATATTCAGTCCACTTATCATTTAAATGTCACATCTAGTCATTTGTTGATTAACTCCGACAAAATACTAAATCCCGAAAAACGTGAAAAGAAACACGGTAACATTCCACTCTGCATAGTTCGACAGTTACCAGATCATTTAAGAAATTAGAATCAACTTACTGTCAATATCAATCTTACTGAAGACTAGGTCACACCATGCGTCATAAACAGAAGAGATTTGGACATTGCATTCAAGCTAAATTTCTACCATTTATGAAATTCTGTTCAAATTAGTAAAACAATTACTTTAAAAGTAAAATATGATACATGTTACCGTAACCACATAAATTGATACTATGTAAATAAAGTATATTTTGTATACAATAAGCAACATGAGAAGGAGAAAAACAAAAGAAATGTGTTGAGATCTTTTTTATAGAGAAATCGTCGTCTACTATTTGCTTACATGTACGTATGCACCAAGAGCAATAGACAACAAGTCGTTTAGAAAACGTGACACATACACGATTATTTTTCGTGTTCAAGTCACCAGACACAATATAGTGTGGTTTGAGATGTCACCAATATAGCTCCCGTAGTTTTATTTTGCCAAAATTGATTGTTTTGCTTTATCGGATTGATTTGGGGTCCAACTATCGGAAAATGATGGGGCTCAAATTTTCCTTCCCGTAGCCCCTCAGGACCCCTCTACCACTAGCTCCGCTAATAGCGAACCGATTTTCACAAACTTGGAGTCGATTTAAGGGTTTTCAATGATGCGTCTATTTATATATAACACTTTCAAAGCGATATATATATCTTTAATATTTATATTTGGGAGAGGGGTGCTTTACATCAAAGAAACACTCTCTCGTGACGTTTCATTCCCTACCTATTTCAATAATGTACTCATCTGTCCTGTCTCAATGAGTCAACTTATGCGCCTCATCACCTTTTCAGTCGGTGCCGAGTCCAAGCACATCTAGTGCAGCTCTACCATCTTTAACAATCTTCAAGATCTCATGGGCGTCGCTACGATTTTTGAAGGGGGGTCGACTATCATAGCACTTTAGGCGAGTTCCAGGGGCCGCCTAAGCCCCGGAAGCTCCGGGGTCCTAGATCGCCGGAGATGCGTTCTAAGCATTTTCCTGGAATTAAATCTGAGCACAATGTATGCAGATTTAGGGTTATATTATACAGCCCTGAGACCTGAGATGGCCTGAGATGCATTCTGAGCAATTTCCAACAATTAAACTAACACATCATTTGTCAAATATTAGTATTGTATTGTATTCTCTTGTCACCTTGAAAACACAATAATACTGTTTTGGGCCGATATACCTCGTAGGCTAACCATGTTAAAATGATTAAAACTAAACGTCATTATATCACTTTCCGATCCATATGACCCCGTGGGGCTTCCAGGGATTGACATGTGATGCCGTTGTGCACATCGCAGGTCATGGTAAGAATAGGCCTTAGCTCCTCGGAGAGCTTGTGGTAAGAGGCGACTAACTGAGGCACCCGTGGGGTTTCCGGATGTGAAAAGGAATAGGATCCCACCCGTGTGGTTCCCGGCTGTGAAAAGGAATAGGACCCAACGTCGTGATATGATTGAAATATAGTGACGTTAAATCATAGTCACTCACTCACTCACTCACTCCTATGTGATTTCATGACTGTGAACATTAAACTTTTGCTGAAAATATCACAATAATACTGTGTAGAATATCATACTGGTATCATGGACTATATCTCGTGGCCATATGGTGAAATATTGACTAGAAAAATGAAACTGAAATCACTCATCATTCTGGAAATTAAAACGTGGTCATGGTAAAATACTGACTAAAAAAATGAAACTGATATATATTCCGGAAATGAAATATCAAGAATGTAGTATAGCAAAGCTTACATATAAAACATTTAGTATATTACCCGAGGCTACCGATGCTTCATTATCAAATCCACAAGCATCGAGCAGAAGGATACAAAATACACGAGTCAGTGTCAATGATTAATTGAATAGTAAATTCGCCTGCTATATCCCTCGAGGATACCCATTGTTGAGCGAACTGACGCGACCTACTGAAACCATGGAGCCTACAAGGCTCCATGCTGAAACAGAGCATGTTTACGTTTCTAGGGACGGACTTGTGACATTTTTTATTTCTTTCTTTTCCTTTTTGTTTTTTTTGTTTTGTTTTTGTTTTCGTTTTTTTCTGGTTTTGCCTTTTTTTTTGTTTTGCTTTTTCTTCTGTTTTGTTTTGTTTTTTGGCGCGTCCAAGGAGAGGGGAGGGAGGGTCGTTCGCACCTGACGCCCCCCCCCCCCCAGCGACGCCCCTGGACCTGCTTATTTCAACTTACAAACCAACACCTACATGTATCACCACCCAGTTATGCCCTTTTCTTGGCAAATGCCGCTCGACTTTCGAACGGATGTCGGAAGACGTACTCAATTGGGAAGAGTGTGTACAATGTACGTTATATCGATGACATTTTGATTCGGGGTAAAACATTCGAACATATGACAAAGAGACTGGAATGATTCTTCTTTGAGGCTCAAAAAGTAAAAATTGAAACTAAAACCCTCAAAGTATATTCTCTTCCAATGCACATGTTTCTGCGAAAATAGACGAACTGTCCATTTAATGTAGTGTATATATGTAATATAATGGGCATAGTCTTTTATTTAACATAAATGTTTATATGTGCGATATCTGTATAGCTATTATCGATTCTCTTATCATAAGTTGTTTTTTCGATGGTATGAGGAAACGTTTATACGTCTGCAAATTTAATGCTTGAAAGTAATGACGCATATACTTTCAACCACATGACCCGTACAACTGTCGATTTCTTTCTGTCGCTCAACTTCGCCCTAAACAATGCCTCTCCATGTATTCTAATGTATATATCCCCCCCCCCCCACTCCTACACTCAACACTATGTCTTGTAAAATTATTTTGAGTCTCCACAAATGCTCGTGTACTGTTGTACCCGGGAACATATTTAAGAGGACTTTCTTTCGATGCATGTTAATTACCTGGTCCAACCAGAGGCGCGAAACTAAAATGTTCATCTAATATAATCGTGCTATTTACATTTTAAGCCTTCGTTCACTCCGTGTACTTCATTGTGAACAACGACTCTCCCTGTATTCAAATCTAAATTATCTTCTGTTGTTTTTCTGCCTGAACTCCATTCAAGGTCTTACATAGTTGCTTACTATTGTATTCGATAACCTATCTGAAATGAGTTTGTTTCGATGTATGTTTAACACCAATCTCCATTAGAGGTTTAAATCGAAATGTATTTATCAAATTACTTTTTGAGCATGTGGTATGAATGTGAAATTACGATGACATCTAGTCTCGTGCACCATTACAACGACATATCTATAATTATATATTTTCCCAGTTTTTGCATATGTTTCTCCAGTGCTTGTCACGGGACACGATCAAGATAATTATCCATGATTATGAACCGGGTGCCCCCCCCCCCCACACCTCTCAACACCCCACCCCAAACGCATGTCTGCATTTTGTTAATGTCTTCAATGTTATTTTTTTACCTATGTATATATTCTTTTATCTGCTCATATTTTTCAACATTCCGTATGTTCTAAGGTTTGTTTCACGTATTATCTTATTCCCATTCATGCTATATTCAAATATATTTCCTTCAATGTATGTATATTACGTAAAAATAATCTTATACATGGTTTCCCCTGCAAACGCAACGTTGATATTCATGCACATGCAGTATACCTTTAAATCCAACTACAAGCAACTAGTGTACTTAGTGATTACACCCTCCGTACTCATGATTAGATGTGTATCATACCCACCATGAATTTACTAAGCGAACTACCATTCTATAATGAGGATGTTAATGACGCCTGCCCCTCTCCATATTCGTCTGAAGATTCACTCACGGAAGGATTCGAAAATATGTGTTTTAATCCACTACAGCTAAAATATCAGCCTATTATTCAGCCTATGTAACAGATGATACGGAAGGAGAATATTCTCATTGGGTGAGTATCAGCTCGCTTCAATGAAACTATTACTTTGAGGAACAATTTAAATCATTTATAAACACAAACTCTATCTCTGATAAATAACCTCTGTCTACCCTCCATATCAACACGAGAAGCCTAAACAAACATTTTAGTCCTAGCGCTTATACAGAATATGAACTTCAACTTCTCTTTCATAGGTATATCCGAAAGTTGGCTTGACCCTCCTACTGAAGAGCTATTCAGGATTCCCGGCTATCAGCCTTTTCCTCTGTCAGGGAACACAAAAATGGGTGGTGGGGGTAGTTCTCTATCTCAAAGAAGAATTCATAAAGTGTAAGATCCGTGACGATATTTCCTTCAAAGACGTTAATGAGAAACACGAATCTCTAGTTTTTGAAGTAACTATTAATAACGAAACATACATAATCGGAATTGTTTGTCGACTGCCCTGGAAAACATTACTAATTTCAACTCTAGTCCACTCTCTATTTTCAACCGTCTGAAACCAGAAAATCAGAAAAAAATGTGTCATAATGTGTGAATTTAACATTGCTCTTTTCAAAACCGAGAACCGTGGTCCTACTATTAAAGGAGTTTTTCGAGATTATGAAATCCTTTTATTGTTTTCCTAACATCATCAATCTCAACCGAGTTAAGTCCCATTCTGCCACATTAATAGAAAACATTTTCACTAATTTCCATGAAGATGACCTGGGCTCCGGAATCATACCCTTCGACATAACTGATCATTTCCCTATCTTTAACAAAATCTCTTGTTCTCTACCGCACTCAAACATTCAATAAGCAGTTTAGAATCGCGTAAAATAAGCACCGATCAAAAAGCTCTTTTGATGAAAAAAACTGAGAGGCGTAGACTGTCAAGACTTTACTAGTCTCTACGACGCTAATAGCGCTATGGACATCTTTCTAGATCATTCCAACGGTATCTAGCACGAATGTTTTCCTATAATAACAGAACATACACGTACTCATAAAGTTTCAATATCTAAACCCTGGATAACCCCATGTATCCTTCGTTCATTCCAGAAAAAAAAACAGATACATTTCTCGAACAAAGATTATGATACAACTCCTGAGTACAAACTATAGAGAAACAATTTGAATCATACAATCAGATTAGCCAAAACCAGATACTATGAACAAAAATGGAATGACTCCTTTCAATAATATTAAGAAAACATGGAAAATAAGAAATGGGCTAGCTCTCTCCCTCGCGTATTCACCTCAAAAGGTAATGATATTACTGATCCTGCACTTCAATGAATACTTTTCTTCAGTTGCCTCCGATCTTGCCTCGAAAATCCCAAACACCCAAGACGACTTTACAATTTATCTTGAGCTACACTATAATAATGAATTTTTAATTAAACCGTGTACCCCAACTGATATTGTTGAAGTCATATCTGTACTAGAAAATGGCTCACCTGGTATTGACGATATTCGCATGTCTCTCATAAAACCTTCATCGAGCCTAATACCCTTCCCTATTTCGTACATTGTTAACTTCTCTTTTCAAAGTGAATAGTTCCCAATCTCGATTTATTTTGTCTTATACCAGAGTACACAGTCAAACTTACAAGTTGGAGGGAATAAGAAATTATGAAAACCAGTGCATTGTAGTAAAAACAACATGACTTTTTAAAACTCAGGCCATTCGTGGTGCAGTATTAATGCGGGTTGATTTTTGACCATTTTCTCCGTTTAGTTTTTCGCCAAAAAGTGTTGTTTTTTTCGTTCTAATTTCTCTCTTGTTATTTGATGTACAAACATGAACTTCGGACACAATATCAGATCTTCAAAATATTGCCTCAAATTTTACAAGTTCGGCCCTGTTCATGAATTATTTATGATTTAATGGAGAGGGGTCGAGTTTTGTAGATATTTTCAATCTTTCAACTTTGCACAACGACAAAATAACTTCTAGGCCCTAACTAAAAAAACTGAGGTATTTTTATTCAAATGGTAAAGTTCATTATTCAAAAAAAGCAAGTTTGTTTGATGAAAACTGAGAAACTAATTAGCGCGTGATTTTGAGGACTATATTTTTCAAATGACATCATTTATCTTCAAATAAATTGATTCTTGTAATCAATTCCTTGAATGAAGTGTTTTCAAAAAATGTATAGTTTGTAGGGATACAAAAAAGCACTGCCCCGTAATTAAGCAAAATTGTGATAGGTACACGTATGCAACTGGGACCCGATACGGTGGCCGAGTGGTCTAAGGCGCTCCGCTGGTGACCGCTAGCCTCACACCGCTGAACCGGCACGGGTTCGAGCCCAGCTGGTCCATGTGTGAAAGTCTGTCAGTTTATTTGACGAAGGGCGGTGGTTCTCTGCGGGTACTCCGGCTTCCACCACCAACCAAACTGACTGTCACCATATGAGTGAAACAAATTTGTCAAAGTCAACAGTCAAATTCCCTCCCTCCTCCTCCCGATACAGTAACCGTAAGATCGCAAAAATCACTCCTGTATTCAAGTCTGGAAGCAAAGCTACAGTAGGAAGTTATCGACCAGTTTCTGTTCTCCCTTGCCTGAGCAAAATCTTTGAAAAACTTGTAGCATTCAGGGTAACTACTTTTCTAGAAACTAACAGCATTATCTGCCAAAACCAACATGAATTCCGTGCTAGCCATTCTACGTTCCATGCAGTTCTCTCCCTTTATGACAAACTTGCATCTGCCAAAGAATCGAAACAGTTCAGCATCTCCACCTTTCTTGATCTTTCGAAAGCGTTCGGTAAGTTAATGAAGACATTCCCTTGTACAAACTCGACTACTATGGTTTCCGTTGAGCTGCAAACAACTAGCCTCCCAGCTATATAACGACCAGGTCACAGCGCGCATCCGTCGACGGTATACTGTCTCCTGTCAATGCAATAAACACCGGTTTGCTGCAAGGTTCAATACTAGTCCCCATCTTCTTAGTATACATAAATAACACAAGTAATGCCACATCTACCCTTGACATCACTCTCTTTGCTGACGATACTAGCGCCAACCTCTCTAATACTGATCCCGATAGACTAGCTGAAACAATGTCCCACGAACTTGGAAAACTTCATAATTTGTTCTCCTGTAACAAACTCTCTTTAAATGTGAAGAAAACTAAATACATGTTCTTCAATCCTAACAGACATGCCAATACTACTACCCCCAAAATATATACATGTATATTTGGCTCCGAAATTGAATCCGCTACCATCTTCAAATTCCTTGGTATCCATTTTAACGATAAACTGAACTGGCAAATCAATGACTACCTGGTATTGTTATTTACCCACAATTATTTTTTACACACCATTCTCTCTACCGACCATATTTATAAATTATTTTACAAAACTATCAGAAGTTCACTGCTACCCCACCTGACAATCCGACCTTAATCTCTGCAGAATAAGAGTGATTTCAAATATATCGTATTATTCTACGAAAACGAAAGTACCGCGTATGTGGAACTTTTCTCTGCTGCTCCGAAACGACAAAACCGAGGAGGCTGAAACTTGGTGACTTTTAAGCTTATCTTCTTGGGGTCATTTTGAGCCTACTGTGATACACCTCCTGGCAGAGGATCATGGGTAAATTCGAAATGGCGGCCATGTGGTATCCGTGGAAGTCGTGTTTTTCAATCTTTTCTCTCAATTTCTTCATATTTTCGTTGCCTAAAAGGCCTTGGAAGTATTTTATTTATGCAAAACTAATTATTCTATATTTTATTTGATTTTTTTTCGAGAGGAAAATCGGAAAATGAAAATTTCGAAAAATCGACCCCAAAAAGACCGAAAAATGGCTTCCGAGAAGATTACGTCACTGTGACGTCATCATGGCGGCCATCTTGAATGTTTTTACATTTCCCGGTTGAGCTTGAACCCAAGATACTATGTGGTAAGTTTCAGCGGTCTCGCCTTAGTGGTAAAGAAAATATATTGGGCGTACTTTCCCCCCCCCCCCCCCAGGCTGCGAAACACCACAAATCGCCCAGACCAGATAAGTCTTTTTAAACTATTTTACATGTTTATATATTCGATTGTATTCTCTGAAGCTGTATATACACAATCTATAGAACATATTTTAATCTAGTGTAGAAACAGGCCACTTTTGTACATCGAGCTTTCAGAGTTGCCAAATTGGCAGAATTGTATTATAGGTACAGTACCGAGAGCTCGATCATCTATCTTGTATCTTTTCTTATCCTGATGTAGCCAGTCGTTTACTTACTTGAAATATTATCACTTTGGGATAGAACAAGCCCCTGAGGTTTTATTCCCATCATTTTTACGGCCGTATTCGATATTATGTTTGTATATACATTCTTAAAATGGCGAATAAATAATAATTAAAAAAACATTCTAGGACATCCAGATAGACCTAGAAAAATTTTGAGTAGTACAAGAATGGCCTCAGCCGTTGAAAGTTATACAAGTCAGTAGCTTCCTGGGATTATGCCAATATTACCGTCGTTTTGTCATAAGCTTGCAGAGAAAGTAGCTAAACTCAACCGCATTAATAAGCGTGCTAAATCATTCAGGGAGCTCAATGTAGCCTCACTGACAACACATATAATCTGGTATACCAACTGCCAACAAGCCTGTCGTAGTGTACACATTGACTAGGCAAATGGGGCCGTGTTGTCCCAGGAACACAGTGGCACAGAGCGAGTCATAGCTTAAATGAGCTGCGTCTTAAATAAGCACGAGCGGCTTTACTGTGTCAGCAGAAAGGAATCACTTGCTGATGTTGTTGCACTGAAGCACTTCTATGAATATCTTCATCGATAGGAAATCCTATTGAGAACTGATAATGCCACTGAGTTTGATGAAAATCTTAAACAACCCACTGGCTAAACTGCCCGGTTGTTGAAGGTGTTAGGGGCATACACCTCAGAGGTAACACACCGGGTCGGACACAGTCACGCTACTGCATATGTATTGTCACTAAGACCGTGTGCAGCAGTTGAATGGCGATGGAAAGACCAACCCATATGGTCCACAATTGCGCATCTGCTTTCCTCCTTCAAGACCATTTGGGAATAATGCGATAAATTGAAGATGATTGTGGGCAACTTGCATCGATCCTGGGTGGGCAGTTCTGAAAAGACGGTGTATCAGCTGATAGTGCCCTTAGCATATAGGAACGATGTGTGCATGTATTACCGTGATATCCAATCTGTTGGACACCTTGGAGTTAACAAAATGTTGAGTAGAATCACGCAGGCTTTCTATACTGGCATGCTATTAAGCGTGCACAGAGGAATACTGTCTTTGATATGACAAGTACACTGCTAGAAAAACTTCTAAGAATGTAGGGCGAGCCTCTTTAGTGCAATATTTTTTGAGAGCCAATGGAGAGTTGACATTACAGGCCCCCTACCTCTTACGTACGGTTGGGGTATCTCCTAGTAATCATAGATTGCTTCACCAAATGGAAGGAGGTAGTTCCGCTGTATACCCATGAAGAATTGACGGTTACTAAGGCATCAGTAGACAACTTTTTATGCAAATTTGGTACACCATTGGAGGTCCACGCACGCCAGGGTACAAATTTGTTTCATCAAGGAAATGTGTGAACTTCTCCATACTCACAAGACACGAACATATAGTATACGACGTCAATCAAATCGGACTGACGAGAGATCCAACAAAACTGTGGTGACTATGTTGATAGTATATTGTGAAAAGCAATAACACCGATGGGACGAGTTCTTCCCGAGGTGATGATGTACTTAGACATCCAAGTACAAATAATTCGGCAAGGAGGTTGTTATGCCCCTTCAGGCAGTCTTCAGAGCGGGGAGAGGGTTCTAAAGATGGATCCGGAGCTGTATAACATGGGGGTGAGAAAGAACCTTCAAATGGTTCAAGAAGTTACTCTTGTCGTCCTCTTTAAGTCTAAAGAGAGGACACCCAAGGCTGTCCAGGCAGTTTGGCTGTATAACCCGTTGAGGTGACGCGGAGTTTGTTCCAATCATACATCACCTGTGGAAGGGTCCTTCCGTTATTGTAAAAATGATAGATGGCATAACGTACATAGTGAAGAGGTCGCCTAGGCAATTGAATAGTCTAATGGAGTACAAGGGCTGCAAAAGCATGGTGCAAGCGAATCAAAGAATCAGAAAATCAGAATAATGATATATCCACTTAGTGTTACAGAATCGGTCATGGAAACTGAAGAATGGATAACTCGTGAGACAACTGGACAGATATCACGCTACTTAAGCTATCGCTAAGCTGTTTCATATCGTGTTCGCGTAAAACTAATCGCTCGTCACAAAAATGAATAAGGTCTTAAATCATATCAGGATTGTTAATCAGTGTCTTGCTGGAGGTGGCATCCTCATTGCCAATTATGTACACACTGATCTCGGGCACGACTACTGGATGATGGAGGCCTTGCACATCGTACCTATAACAAACAAACACTAGCATTGATCAGATGATCTTTCAAATTTTTGTGTTAGGTGAAAAAATGATCTCCAGTGGGCTATATGTTGTTTAGGTTTGTCACTTTCACAAAAATGTCCTTAACGTCAACGTCAATCGTAACCTAAAGTTGTTCTGCTCTCTTCGAAAGTGTTTATAATAGACTCAACGTCATCAAAACCCCCCAAATCGACTCCAAGATTGTGAAAATCATTCCATTATCAACGGAGCTATACATAGGAGGTTCCTATGGGGTCATGGGACGGAACGCACCCTCCAGATCCGGTAGTGGGTCTGGGGCTTGGAAAATTTGAATCCCCTCATTTCTAGTAGTTCGATCGCAAATCAATCCGATAAAGCAGGAAAGTCAATGTTGGCACAAAAATCCTCCAGGATTACATCTCATACCTCACTAACACGCAACATAAGATATGTACAGGTGGATAATTTCAACTGTAAAATCTGCTTTCATATATGAAAGCCGTTAAAGATAATATTATATTCTGAAATATCGGATAATACAAACGAGTTTTACAGACGCAACAGTGCATCACGGGATATTTTACTGTTTCAAAGCATTTGATTGGTCAATTCAAATTTAAAAACGAAAACTGGGGTTTTCGTTGGCCTGTTGAAAGGAATGTAAGAAAGTCTATCCAATTAAATCATGTTTAATTGTACAGGTACGCCCGTTGTCCATGAGCGGTGGGAGGATGACATTATTTTCTCATCATCTTTTCTATCAAGATGGATGGACTGTGGTTCATTCTGCGTCGATCCCTTCCTGTTCACTCCACGTGACTACTGGGAGAAAATGACATGCAGCAAGCAATATCCATTTGTCTGTCAATACGGTAAATACTGTTATCTGGGATATATTCTTAGAGATTGGCGGCTTCAATACAGACTGCAAATCTTCATATTATTTCTTATTCATATTTTCTTATTTGTTTTTGCAAGCATCCAGAAACAGTCTCGTTTAGTGTCGTGGCAACTGAATAGTGTTGTCGCCAACATTTTGAGAATTATTATGACAGAAGTAAATTTCTGATAAACTGAACATACTTTTCACCATTTTGTAGAACGAATTGTAGCAAAACGTGGTTGATAAACATAATAGCTCACGAATTAACAGAGCTATTCTCGTTTGATGCCAGGAAAGGTGTGTATTGTCATATTGATATATGGAAGTTGTGTACATCTACGATAGGTCAGGGATCCAACTTAGTGCACCTAACTAATCTGGAGACCATACTTTTCTTGATAGCGATTGCTAAATGTGCTCTGGTTTCTGCGATATCCATGTCCACAGCGTTGTTGTTATTTCCCACACAATACAACAACGTTTATAGTCTCTGTGCTGCTGTCTTCATGTATGTCTCAATACTAGTTCTTCACCTTTCCCTTTTACAGACGCTGTCGATGTGAACGGAACGAAGAAGTCAACTTACGGTGAGAATAAATGCTATATCAAAGCGAGATTGGGACATCAATTGTCAATTAAATATAATAGTCATTGTCCAATTCATGATTAGTTCGGAACTGAGTGGAAGAACAAGGAAGATCCCCCACACCGCTATACAGTTGGAGTTACTGTTTGTAAAACCATTCACCCAGAGGAATAGTTCAATCCCGGACTGAACAATACTGGATAATTCCCTCCGTTTAATGTCAGTACTTATCATGGGCGCACAATTTGTCTTTGTACGCGCATTTCTGTGTCATTCTCAAGGAAAGGCGCAATTTGTGTCACTCGACACGAACTTCATTCCAACCAATCTTACGACTGGAGAAATTCCTCCTGTATGTAGTATTTAATTAGTAGAGTAAGAATAACTTATTGCTAGCACTCTCCCGATTGAAAGTTGTTGGCTGAAATTTTGCCAGAACCCTCAATTTAGGCTAAAATAACCATGTCACTGCTGATAGTGACCTTCTTGATACCGCGATAAAATTGTCAGAAATTCTTTTGCTTTACATTATTCTACATTTTTTGGCAATCAGCTGCGTCATTTCTTTCAATATCCGAATAAATTATTTACAACGGTAGATTATCTTGTAAAAAGGGCATGGACAAATGTCTGTCACTGGGTTGGAGGTAAACGATGTTACTGTAACTGAAATCGGAGCCAAAAAGCGAATGCTCCATTTGAGACAATTTTTTTCCTTCAAGGGACTTCCTCTCAAAGCGCAGTTAAACACTTTTCGGTATTTTTCAGCCGTTTCTAGCACCAAAATCTTCGCGTACGTCTGTTACCGGCCACTGCTGTCCCGTATAATGATCAACATTAGTGTTTCCCTAGTTAAAATAATTACTTTTTATCAAGAAATGTTCGTATAAATTACAAATTCATTGTTTTTTGACCGTCACGAAAATATATTTGGGAGGACAAAATTGCTCCCAAAATGTCAGTGATGTTACTATTTGTACGGTAACACCATTGCCAATCACGATGATTTTGCTCCAAGTTTCAGTACAACAGGAGTCTTTTTCTTTCAGATAATACTACGATAATAAGACTTGTCATATACATGTACGTTCTTTTTCCTAAATAGCCTTCACCTATAACTGCATTTGTGCGTCTATGAACAAATTGGTCACTAGTGTTACACGAGGTCATCGGCGTTACACGAGGTAACTGGTGTTAAAGTTTAGTTAGACAACTACTTGAAGAAGAAGAAGCAGTTTTATCAGAAGCAAAAATATACATGTTTCCCCGAAATGGTCTTAACTTATAAGCGCATTTTTGCGTTCATGAGCAAACTAATCAGTAGTACGTGTTACGGGAGGTCAGTGTTACCGGATTGCCATTGGTGTTACGGATGCATGAATCGTCTAGAAATTCAGAAACGTTTCGATCGAGCCATGCAAGCCATGATCAATGTAGAATCGGCCAAGAACATTTACTAAAAACGGAACCAGGTGCAAGGTGTATTCCATACCATGAAGATCTTACAGTGAAACATATTCTGATTGACTTTTTGGGAGAGATTTTTGTATCGAGCAGCTAATTTAGATTATCATTTTAGTTGGGTAAATGAAGATCGTATTTTAGGTTATTTGAGAGAAATCGGCTTGTTGCCTAACTTGTAATGTGTGTGCAATTCGTTGGTGTGTTGTATTGATTACTTCTGGATTGCTAGGTTGTTGACTTGTTGTTGTAGAAATACTTAGAATTTTGTTTGATTATCGTTATATACATGTATCTGAGATACTGCTGAACCTGACGTTAACCCACAATTCTCTCTAGAAATTCAGGAACAGTAAAATTGTGACATATTTTGATAAAAAACACAAAATGGATTAGCAGAATATCGTCATCAAGAATGAATAGGTGTATTATGAAGAACCCACAAGAATGGTTGAATTACATGCGGTCCACTTGGCTGATTTTGTTCAGCTAGGTAGCATCCTTACGCTATTAAAAACAAACTTGTTTTCTGGACTTTAATATTTGTTCATCATTATCCATAGATACACGCAGTTTACTGTCTATCATGTGTGTATCCTCTCATTTCTGTCTTCTTAATGTCCAACCCACTGACCATTCACGTGCAACACCAGTGACATCATTGAAGACAACCCCATCGTTAAAAAGTTATAAAAAATTATTATTGAGAATGTCTGCATTTATCGTACGCGTTATAAAGAATTTTGTCATTAAAAACTTTGTTGATATCAAATTCAGTAGTCATTGGTGGTCTTTATTTTGAAATATTTCCCAAGTGAAAAATTAATGTGGCTTTCCTTAAGAATGACCCGTCTGTAAACATGGGGACTGTTCAGAAATCGATCTTTCTTGAATATAACGGCGAGAATTGGTATTTCAAATTCTCAGAAGGCTGATAGTATAACACTTCTAATTTTCCATCGAAGGATCAACTTCAGAAAATGGGAAATCCACCAGACTGATGATATATCGCTACATTTAGACGGGAGTTTTACGAATACAGTCGTAAGTCTTCAATAGTAACTCTACCAGGTAGTTGGATGGAAAAATAGGCCGTTATCTACTCCAAATGCACTCCATCGCACCTCCGAAACTCCCGCTTTCGCTACTACTCTCACTGATGACGTCACCAGTGACGTCACATGTGACGTGGACATCCCTTCAATTCGTGGTCTACACCCAAAGAGCTACAAAATAACACTTTCCTAGACACATTCGGACCAATAGTGGTCCATATCGCCCTCAAAATATCTATTTCCATACTGCGGCCCGCCTGCGCATGCGCAGAATGACGATATTCCTGACACCCATCCACCCAGGCGGATGCGCCCTCACGTATGCATCACATTGATACCTCACTCAACTCAATCAGACCATTAGTGGCCCACCTAGACCCCAAAACGTTCCTTCCAATGCACTTTCCCACAATTCCCTGTCTGCGCATGCGCAGAATGTTGAACACGAACGAAACACTAGTCCAGACGGATGCCCCCTCACGCATCCTTCACATTGATACCTCATACGACCCCAATCGGTCCACTAGGGGCTCTCCTAGACCACAAAACGTCTATTTCGATACCCTTTTCCCACAATTCTCTGTCTGCACATGCGCAGAATATTGAACACGACCAAGACACTAGTCCAGCCGGATGCCCCCCCACATAGGCTTCACATTTATACCTCATACAACTCCATCGGCCCATTAGGGGCTCCCCTAGATCCCAAAACGTCTATTTCCATACCCTTTGTCTACTGCGCATGTGCAGAATGACGTCAGTTCCACATCACACCCATCCCCTCGAATGCTCCTTCACGAATGCTTCACAATGATACCTCATACCACTCCATCGGACCATTAGTGGCCCACCTAGACCCCAAAACGTCTAGCGGGACCCATACAGGGTCCAGTTTTCGACACTAGATGACCACAACGCGACAAAATGGTCAGTTTTCGACACCGGACGTACCGCCATCTTGAACCAGAAGGCAGACGCCGCCATCTTGGATATGCCCCATAATGCGCCGGGTCAAAATACTCGCTTCTGATTGGTTGAGGGCAGCGCGCCACTCAACCGGAAGTGAGCGCGCCACAAATGAGAGGCAATTTCCACTTTTCCTACTGCTTATGCCGACGTTATGGAGACCAGAGCTTTTCTCATACGCATCTCTGTTGCGGATTCAACCTTCAGCGTTTTTGCAGAAACCCAACGTGGAAGTCCCACAGCACGCAGGCCAAATCTTCTCAAGCCAAGGGTCGTGAAGAAGAGCGTTGCCAGTCTTCCGTTTCACGGGGCAGAGGTTCGGATCGACGAAACTGGCTACGATCAGTCTTCTGTCAATCATCATTCTATCATCCCATGCAGACTTCCAGATTTTCAACAGTTCCATTCGGTCGTCGGGGATCATTTACCGTCATTTTGGACGAATTGGGAACTTATTATCCGAGACACGTGGGTCATCACTACCATCAGGACGGGATTCACCTTTACATTTACCTGACGTCAGGCTCCAGACTTTCACATCTCTCAGACCGGCCGGACCGCGTCCACACTCTATTGTCAGCGGTGACCTCCCTAATCACCAAAGGAACCACGAGAGAATTACCTCAGGCTGAGGAGTCCGCAGGATTTTACAGTCCTGTTTTCCTACTACCATGGGGACAGACCAGTTAGGAATGATCATTGATCTGAGTCTATTCAACACGCGGTTCCTGGCACCTCCCGCACACTCAGAGCCGGGAGGTGGTGCGAGTGGCAAGTTCTCCTGTTCGGCGTCTTCATCGCCACCGGGTGATTCACCCTGATCACTTCACCAGTCATCTCCAGCCCTCATCAGCGGAGAGTTCAGATCAGATTTACACTCAAAGTACTACAATTACTGGGATTTTTACCGCATCCACAGGAATCGGAATTGTAACCTATTCATCGGCGCCGATACATTGATGCGGTGTTCGACACACTGCAAGAAACAGTACTACCTGCGGTAAATCCCAGGGCCAAGATCCAGATCCTAAGACAAAGATTTTATCCTACCTGTCCCAGTTATTACAGCACTGGCAATCTCTACCGGGACTGCTGACATCAGAGCAAGACATCACGCAACGTGGTCGTTTACAGATACGGCCACTACAGTCTCTCCGACACCTGTACCTCCGAAGCATGCCATCACCTCATTGGTTCCGGTGCCAGTTTGGCTTCGCCAGTGCCTGGTTTGCCAGCAGGCGCAGTCCAATGTCATGTGCGGAGTCCCACCACACCCGTTGCACACGAACCACCACCTCTTCACCGGCGCGTCACAGGCAGGTTGTGGAGCGCGCATCACCAAGTTTATTCGTAGCATGTATTATTTGCTCGACTTCAGCACATTACATTACATTGTGCACATGTCTATGCACAATATAGACATAATCCTTTACGTATTGTATGATGATTGATGACTAATTTGACCATTATCGTGGCAACCATTTTGAATTTGGCAGCAACCTTGCAAAATAATTGTACAGACCTTCCTTGAAAACGGATAGAGCTTTAATAACAAGCATCGCTGCAAGTTTCATGGCCTCAAGTAAAACAAGAAACAGTATTATTATCATATTGCTGTATTTGACTATTATATTGGCGGCCATCCTGAATTTGGCGGCCATATAGGGGGAAAAATGAGTGGGTCCTTATCGGAAAATGGTCATGACATCCTTGGCTACTATCATGCCAAGTTTCATCCGTTTACCTCGAAGTGCACCATTCGGCTAGTTTCGTGCACGATATTGCTCCACTAAGACTGACAAACCCACTATGAAGTTTATTTCTCCTGAACACTGAGCAGACGTCCTAGGAACGGTGGTACTGACGCCAAGATTTTCGTAAATTTATATGATGTTAGACGCACATTGTCAACATCCCACGTCGAATATGTTCTAGATATGCACATTGTAATCGTGCAACAATGACCTTATTTCAAATTTTCAGAAGGCTGATAGTATACCACTTTTAATTTTCCATCGAAAGATCAAACGTTAAACATTAAGGCTGTCCTCAACGCGAAATGCCCAGAAATCTCTATGTTCCAGCAGATAATACACATGCTCATAGCACCAGTGTGTATACCGTCTGCTGTCAGATATAGCGTATGATTGCACTGGGGTTAAATCCACGGCGAGAAGCTTTTTGTGTACGGGCTTCCCAACCAATCAGCATCGTCCGTTACTGAGCGGAGTGGGCTCGTGATATTACAGCTAAATAAGGCGTTGTGTTCTCGTAAACAGCAAATGATTTGTTCATTCTTCCATCCTATCTCTAATATACAGATTCATGCTTCATCTGCCCCTCAAAATGACTCGACCCCTTAAAGTCAGATTGTGTTTCTCGGACTATTTGACACGTTACAAACTCTGACAATGGAAGAATGACAATAGGAGAACAATCGGAATAAACAATATTGATTTTTTTGAAAACTAATTCTCCGGCTAATCACCAAATCTGAGTATCGCTTCAGAAATCCGAACAACAGCCGTCGACTTTGTCAGTTTTTGCACTAGATCATTTAATAAAATTATGAAATACTTCTTTGAGTGACAAATATACATAGTGACCATTTAACAGAGATGTCTGAAATATCTAGTCCAGTAAAACATTTTACGTGGACATATTTTTTCTGGAATATGAGAATTTGGGAAAACAATTTTGAAATTATTTTTGTACAATATTTGGCAAAATATTAGTCAAAAGACGTCAGTCATACATGTATGAAATTTCGGATATACATTGTGGGTCGAGTTTGATAGATTCTTACCAGCAACAAGTGGCATTGGCTCTTAAACAGCATAATGGATCACATATCGGCCATTCTCAGCAGAGCTTAGAGATTGATTATTGATTGACAATTATATATGATATAGCAGAGAAGATTTCGTCTACGGGACAAATTCAGCAAACTACTGATTGTGCAAGCGTCCCACAAAAGAAACAACAGCTTTTGTTTGGCATTCAGTACAGCTTTCGTCAACCAGGAAATGTGAATATTAGGGGAGAATGGGGTACACTGGGACATTTTTCACATTTTTTGCAAAAAACTCTGCTATTTTTATGTTGTCGTGTACAGTAGCATTCTATGCTCTACTTATAACTCATATTCAGTACATTGTACAAAACACTGAAATATCTGCTACACTTTTCTCCAGAATTCGATTTTCAAAAGTAACAAACAGCGTCCCAGTTTGCCTCGGATACGGGTGCACTGGGACACACACTGGGGTGCGGTGGGACAATAATCAAAATGCGTTTTAAAGCAGGTATATACTAATATGTTTCATAGTAGTTATGATAATTCAACAGCGATGGTTCAGTTAATTGCAAGTTTAGATCCCTGCTTTACATATAATATTTCAATGAAAACATGTGACTTTGAAAGTGTTGGCAACACTGATCTATCAGATAGGAGTAGCCATTACTAATCTAGGAAACTAAATAACGCTCTATAATAGCATGTTAGGATGAAAGTGAATTTCACCATTTGATTACTATTGTCCCAGTGTGCCTCGGCAAAAGCGTCACAGTCTGCCCAGGAGCATGATATATTCCGTTTTATGAAAAAAAAACAACTAATACATACATCTGAGATAATAAATTGACATAATTAAATTGTACCTTTGTCCATCCTCTCTTAGTAGTAACAAAACAGCAATGAAGTACTGTAGAAAACATACAATATATCACCCTCAGTCCTAAACAAAATACTTGGACTGCTCAAAAGCTTTTTTTGCCTCTAATTTTCTATCAAAGATAGATTCCACTTGTAATCGATATAGAAGGTGTATAGGGATGGTGGCTTTCTGACGGTAATTATGTAATATGCTTCCTGTCCTTGCCATAGGAGCTAAACGACTTGTCCCACTGTGCACCATGTCCCATTGTACCCCAATCTCCACTACCAATGTTTCATGTTTCATGACACATTCTAAGTCTTTGCTAAGAAATACCGTTTGTCGAAAGTTTAAAAATATTGGGTTTACATGCCAGATTCATGCTATGTCAAGCTCAATGTTGTCAACATGACTCCCGTGTCACAACGACCGTAACAACCGAATTCCAAAAAGCATGACATACACAATAACCCCCAGTAGGCTATTCAAATTATATCAGTCGGCTATCCGCAACGCCGCCCCCTAGCGGCGGAAGTGGAAACTAATTCGGTCAGCGTGTAGGGCTTGACGAGTGTTGTATAGCTGCCAAATATGGAGGCACTATCCACTATAGATCGGGAGATATAGGCCAGTAGGCTATTCAAATTCTATCAGTCTATTGACGAGTGTTGTATAACTGCCAAATATGAAGACCCTGTCTGCCTTAATTTAGCAGATATACGTCAGAATGTTATTCATATTCCAAATAATGACTGGTCCACTGAATCGCCGACTGAATTGTGGACTGTGAACTGCTCTCTAACTTCACGAACAAACTATATATGCTGTAAACCGCAGGGTGAAAGCTGTCTATGATTATCAGTAGATTCACGCCTCATCTCCAGTACCAGTATCCAGTTGTTGGTTTGGTTTGCTTTTACTTCGACAGTGCAGTAAAGGCTTCCCGCAACCCGATTCGAAATGCCCCATTCCCATTGATATATCAACCTTTGGAATAAGAAGATTATAGCCTAGCTACACAAACTAGGTTTTTTGAAAATTGGAACTGATAAGCAGTGTTTGGATGATGACAAACAGTGTTGGATGATGATGAACAGTGTTGGATTATGATAAACTGTGTTGTATGATGATAAACAGTATTTGGATGATGATAAACTGTGTAGAACGATGATAAACAGTGTCTGGATGATGATACAGAGTGTTGGATGATGATGAACAGTGTTTGGATGATGATAAACAGTGTTTGGATGATGATAAACAGTTTGAATGATGATCAACGGTATTGGATGATAATAAACAGTGTTTGGATGATGATAAACAGTGTTTGGATGATGATAAACAGTGATTGGGTGATAATAAACAGTATTGGATGATGATAAACAGTGTTGTATGATGATAAACAGAGTATTGGATAATGATAAACAGCGTTTGGATGATGATAAACAGTGCTTGAATGATGATAAACAGTGTTGGATAAACAGAGATGATGATCAACAGTATTGGATGAAGATAAACAGTGTTTGGATGATGATAAACAGTGTTTGGATGATGATAACCAGTGTTGGATGATGATAAACAGTGTAGGATGATGATAAGCAGTGTTGGATGATAATAACCAGTGTTGGATGATGATAAACAATGTTGGATGATGATAAACAGTGTTGGATGAGTGTTTGGATGATGATAAGCGGTGTTGGATGATGATAAACAGTGTTGGATGATGATAAACAGTATTGGATGAGTGTTTGGATGATGATAACCAGTGTTGGATGATGATAAACAGTGTTGGATGATGATAAACAGTGTGTGTATGATGATAAACAGTGTTGGATGATGACAAACAGTGTTGGATGATGATAAACAGTGTCTGTATGTCTCTTTGGCCTATGTTTGATGCACGTCAGGTGTATAAAGGAACCGGTCCTGGCGAAGCGTTGGTCAAATAGATGATACATCGTGCATCATTCCTCTGAAAATAACAGAAGGCAGCAATGTTTCATTCCCGGAATTGCGGCAAAACTATTATTTGAAGAATTGCTTGCATGATTTCTTCATGTTGCTGTATTCCAGAACAGGTCAGTGGCTTTCAGGCCCCAGTTAGGTTCTGGCACTGACTATACATCACGTTAGGTGGATGGTTGTTCCGAGGCCCATGTTGAAGGAGTTGCTGTACCAGAAACGTATCGTTGTAGAAGGGCAATAACTCTTGATTGTTGCTACTTTTATACAACGGAAAAGTGTATTGATTACAGTACTCTAGGATGGGAAACTTCAACAACAGCTATGATAGACAACAAATTGTTCACTTCAGCTTCGTACTCTCAACACCAAGTCGAAATTGATAACGTTTTCATTTTGGTTAATCAGATTAACATGATTAACGATATTTTAGTTCCATGGATTTACGTCACAGTGTATAAAATTTCCTCCTTCATTCCATTCGACAACACTCCGTCTTTCGGGCATCATCAGTACTGTTACTTATAATATTCACATTAATACATACATAAGTCTAGGAAATGAGTGCCGAACATTAGAAAAATCTTGAGACGATAGAGGCGGGACCGAGGCAAGATCGCCTACTTCTCCCGATATAGCCCTCACACCGACATTTAGTGGCCAACTGTAGGTTGGTGCCAAGTTCGTACTCATGGTGTTATTTTCTAGAATGATTACTATGGGCAATAAGATAATCTCTTTGAAGAAACTTTCATCCTATTGTTAAGGAATTTATAATATTTAAGCTAATATTTGATGGCTTCATTATATCTGTTTATAAATGAAATCCAGACGAACTGCATTTGTGCATGGTCAAATATTTAAAGAAAACCATTTTACGAATATAGCATGGCGGGTAATTACTGAAACTGTAAAGCGTGCAAAGCGCTTTCACATCTTGCCAGTAAAATATAAGTAGAACGAGCATATGGATGCGTAAGTTGACAGGCATTAAATAGATTAAGTTGATGGATCAATAGTTCGAAAAAGCATGGTTTGACTTGATAGAATCAATTGTTTGGCCTGACGCCGTTTACCTGCCATAATTATTACATTGCATTAAAGTGTAACTGTGGTACTTTTGCATGTTTATGTCATATCGAAGATATTCTTCCAAACTATAGAATTTTTACCCGGTTTCTTGTTTTACGACTTTAATTTTAACAATTTCAATGTTGTTAATATTATTGTATTGCACAGCGCCGCAAGCATATCGCAACTTGTGACGTTATTATGGAACGATAAACCACGTCACCACGAAACATTGTTACAAAACTGTTCCATTATCTACATTGCTATGACGTCTCGCTGACGTCAAGACGGACTGTGCAGATTTCTCTTCCACTGTAGAAAGCTGTCTTTGAATCCTCTGAGACCGAATACGAGGGAAATTTTCGGGGTCAACTTTACTACGTTTTGCTTTTTACATCGTTAGCTTGAGTGTGGCATACACTTACACAAGTGCCACAGTTACACGTTAAACCTTTTTGCTGGTCGAACAGATTTGCATTGGTTATTATATTAATAATCCGGCCCACTTCTATCCCATTCATTAATTCCCTATGCTTGGTTAATTGATATATTTCTGTGTGATATTTTTCATCGTTTTCCTTTTCATATTCCGCTTATCATTTGCACAAAACTCTTCTGTTTTGTGATGTCTATATACGGCCTGACTGGTTGTGTTGTATAGATATTGGCCTGGATAGACTGGGCTATTTTATTTATGGGTGCTGATTAGCTTAATCTGGGCAATGTAAACGTGAGAAGGCGGCGTGGAACGACGCAAACGAAAATGTCCGGTTTCATGCATCTGTCAAATCACAGTGGAATGCAAAGGCACCGCAAAGAAAATATCCGCGACGAACCAAGCAAATATTTATACAAGACCAGTGAGACCGTATATAAACATCGTAATAGAACACAAAGCGTTGTATCATATGAAAAGGAAAACGATGAAAAGTAACAAAAATGAAAAATGTCAATCAATCGTAGGAAATTGATATATGTGATGATTTTAATCAACGTCACAAAACATTGTTGAAGAAACTTATAAAACAGGGCTATTCCACCAAGCGCCTCCACTCAAAGTTTCTCTAATTTGGCGATACATATCGCATGCTGATAGCAAAATACGAACGTAGCGTGCAAGATCTATGGCGCTACGTTTCGTAACTTGTGTCTAATTCCGCTTAACCCGGGGCTAGGGGCCGTATGAACCCATGTACTTCAAGATTCTCATGGTACTCATATGAACAGTCACAATCAAAGCGTGACTGAGATACATCATTCTTTAGATGACGACTTTACAACGAATATTATGGATTAAGAATACTGATCAGCGATACGGATTTGATATTTTTGGAACATCATGATGTCTTGCCGGCATCATTGAAAACTGTTGACCGCTTCTCTCTAGCAGGAAACAAGCCTATGTTTATGTATATTATGATTGTCTTTTTTAATTTGGTGCTAATACTGTTATGTGGAAAATGGAATAGGTCTTTGGATTATGGACGCGGATATTCTCTAATGGACGACGGCTGGATTATGAATGACGGACTAGACGCTTGTAATGCAGCAGAGTTGTATGCTACAAGCTATTACTACACATCGAACCGTGAGACTGGGCCTTTACGCCTATATATGCTCGATCTAACTTGTATTTTATTACTCTCAAAAACATCGGTTGATACGAAAGGGATTTGAGGAAATAAATTTTCGGTAATCACTCGACAGGCTATGTTCGTATATATATGTTTGAAATTACGAGAAAACGCCGAAGTGAAGAGAAAGGCTAGAACAATAGGAAAAACTGCCAAAAATCACATTACCCTGATCATGACGCGCATTTCTGTTTTTTTCTCAGTTTTTTTTTTCAAAAAGTCTTCCGGTTTAATACAGCAGAGTATACCAGTATATTTGTAATATTGTTGAAATATATATATCAGCTTACCATTATATACGTGAATGCAAATCGTATCACGTTTCAGAATGCTAGTATTGTACTAGAAATGTTCATGAAGAGGAACCTTCCATCAGCTACGCTGCTTCATTGTGTGCATGATATTCAAGAGTACAACTGAATACAGTGTGCTTGAACCGAGAGAACAAAACAGGGTAGACAACTCTTAATGCCGAATCTCCGTACCTTCTCAAGTAAATCAGGGAAATACCATCTAGATGTAACGCTATGAAAACTTCGTGCAAAATGTTCGCTGATATTCTACGAGATCACATAATCTGCCAATCACGACCATTTCAACCTTTTCCCTCTGACAATGATTGACGTTTACTTCAAGGAGATTAACATCTTCCCACGGCACAATCTTTTGATATTTTCTACCCCGCACAAAGCCAGACTTTTCGGCGGGAGTCAACTCTTTGATGTTTACGGACCCTGCCGGGAAATAATGCCATATTTGGAAACTGTTTCGGGATATGTTTATATATTAGATTACGAGCTAGTCACTGTGGGCGTGATTTTGAAATAGTTACAACCAGCTATCCATCTGATTGGCTAACATTAGTAGTTTCAACTCGCACGGGATTTATATAGGGCTGAATTCAGATATAATATTCCGGGATATTATATCTGAGTTTACTGAAATTGAAGTACACACAGAGAAGAAAGAAGTGTGCATGCCGACTGTTTTGGACTACGTAGAGCTTATCGCCAGATATGACTTCATCAAAAGACTGATTTGAATGGATAGGTTCCCGAGCAGTGTGCTAACGGGGAAAAAATGTTTTTTTTGACAGACATTGATTGTAAATTCCGTGACAGGGATTTGACCGGGGGATAGACACAAATCGGTATTTGAACTGGCATTATTAGTAGAATAGATTCACGCGTCTGAATAGGATCATCTTGACAACAAGTTAAATGAGAAATACTTTAGAGGATACACTATGGAACAATCTGATGCAGACGATGATAGACCGTGCGCATATGCATCCGTGTATCATTACAGTGGTAATTGTTTTAATAGTGGAAATATCTATCAAACTATGAAAGCGTTATAACTGTTATAATCGAACATTCCCATATCATAGCGTGGCGTGTTCTCATCAAATGCCCGTTGGCAGAACTTTCAATGAGGCATAATGCTGGAACTCCTAATCAGAGCTGGCCTTCAATTTACATGTCATGGTATATCCTGAAATACTTGTTTTCCTGTATGTGGCATATTTATATTGCAATCCAAAAATAATTTATGCTATGCTATCGGGGTTTAAATGATACATGTTAATTAAAGATATAAAGACAGCTAGGTAATATCTTCTCTGGGGGAAAAAACGTAATCTTAGAACATGTTGACTTCTTGAGAAGTTTTCTTTGAAAACAAAGAGCGGTAACACCGGAGAGAAACTAAGCTACATTTTTAGTCTTGTTTTTTAGTCTACCCATCTCAAAGGGATGCTACTGCATTGAAACAAGTTAACATATATATCATTGTAAATCAAATAGAATCGTTTGAACAAAAGGGTTGCTAAAGTTTTAATCGGGGTCTTTCAATATTAAAATGTCGAAAATGGTAACGAGGATTATGTCCCTTTCCAGCCAGATAACTGGGAATGAATACCGTAAAACCAATAAGCAGTGATAGGTTGTGCTACTACAGTCATGATGCGAGTGTTGTATCATGTTTTGTCAATTGTTACAGAAAACCAAGTTGAAACCACCACAATGCGCCAACCTCGTGAACAGAAAAGAAATCCAGGAACTCGTCGTCCAGAGCAGAACTTGGAATATGGTGAGCAATCAACAGATATACTACTTGTTAAATTAATATATGTCTTCTCCATGAATCGCCAATGTCGTCTATCTGCTGAGTTCATTCTAGCAACAAAATAAATTTTATAGTTTACTATATATATCAGTGTTCAGGAACACCAATAATGATGGGGAATGTAACATTAATAATGTCTCTGTAACAGGCTCATATTAACAATACTACTTTGGAATGTTCTATGCTTGACTATATAAAGATTTTTAGGATAGGTACGTTCCTAAACTATTAGTTTCAAATATCAGCTATTCTGATGATAGCTTTCATTCTATTCTGCATGTGATACGACTTCTACACAGAAGACGCCATTGGTGGGTATGGTCTGGCGTTCGAATCACTCCAGTGTACTTGCTATCAATCACCAGTCCTCTTGTTTGAGTGTCAGTGTTATATGTGGAGTATCTGACATTATCTCCATGGGCATTATAGTTATACGTTGACTCTAGCATCTCTGTGAAGGCAGAGATACATGTATTGCACTTTAATATGTATTTTATTCAATATCTTTGATAGGCATATAGAAGTCGGCGTATATGACACAAGGCTATTCTATGGCTAACAACTTCTTTATTGCTGTGGAGCTGACGTTTCGTTGGATAAACTTCCAACTTTTTCATTAGCTTTGAAAAAGTTGGAAGTATCTCTAATGAAACGTCAGCTCCAATGCAATAAAGAAGTTGTTATCCATAGAATAGCCTTGTGTTATTTTATTGAAGTTTCATATTTTAATTTTTTTTTTTTAACTATTTGTATGTTAATGTAATTTTATCAAACACTCTCCTACAGTTATTCGGAACCTTCCTGGTCTGGAAGACAAGTATATAATCGGGAAGCCAATGAAACAAATGTCAGCGAAATATCCGACAAGCTGTGCCCGTTACTGCCGCGCATATACGGGATGCCGCATGTTCAACTTTCATGAAAAGACTGGGGTATGTCGTTTCTATGGATCGGGAGACAAGAATCCTGATTCAACCGAAGCACCTGGATGGACGGTTTGGGGATTCGAGGATCAGTATAATCAGTATAATTAGGCCGTACGCATGTCTGGAATATAGAAAAAATGTCTCTAAATGAAAATAATGGGGGGCGGGGAATTTGCCTTAATGTCACACTCAAGTTTGTTTCACTCATATGATGACCGTCAGTTTGGTTGCTGGAGGAAGCCGGAGTACCTGGAGAGAAACGCCTTCCATCGGCAAGTAACTGTCGAACTTCCACACATGGACCAGTTGGGAATCGCGAATTTTCTTTGGTTTTCTCGAAGAAATCCCGATCCTATCGGGAATTCATCGAGAGAATGTCGAGAAAATAAAATGGAAAAACCCAAATCGTTTTCAAAATTCTCGATTGATTTTCTCGATATCGGTTTTTATTCGTTCTTTTTGACCCATCGAGAATCAATCGTTTTTTTTCCATCGAGAGAATGTCGAGAAATTTTGATCGAGAAAGCGTCGAGAGAATATCGCGAAACCATCGAGAGGCGAATGAATACAATGACGTAATTATCAGGCTATAACCTGTTTACGCCGCTGTGCGTGACTGCGCTATAACGTATAGGTCAGAATAAAACTGAGCTATTGCCGGCGCTTTAGAATGAAAAACTAACGTATTTTGTCCGTTGTTATGTTTAAGAACTAAGTAGGAGATGAATATAGTTAGTATTGGTTAGTGTTAGTTTGCCAAATTATCAAACGTAAGCAGATCAGTTCGGATTAGCTTGAAGTTGAACATCCGACTTCCCCGTACGGTCCATAGCAGTATTTACGGTAATACGGTAATTTAAACCACATGTTATCGCTGGCAGTTTAGCTTCAATATTTATAGGAAATGATCAGCAATGAAATCATTTTTACGAATGTAAGTTACAACAGTAAGTCGTGTAGAAAGGACAAAGAGAGTTGAGTCTACAGTGGAAGTTCAATTTTGCCGACAATAAATGATTACTATCCGGACTTTTCTGATCTTCCGCGAAAGAATAATGCGTACTTCATACACATCATGAGGAATAAACACATACTGTTACATGATATTTCACGACGGAATGACTGGTCTATGGTTCAACGAACAATTTACGACATTTGGACAAAAATGACCAACGTCAATAACTTAAATGGTCTTATAATGTCTTATATGTCTGTGTTTTTAGCCCTGCGGCATAAATGTGCAAATAAATCCTATCTATCTAAATGAAAAAAAATCTGAGAAATTGTGTGATTTAAAAAAAAATTATATTTCTTGAATGAACATATATGCTATTATATAACACGAAAGCACCATCTGTGTTACCGATGAAAAGCTATTTAATAATCTTTATTTTTCATGAGTATACAATATGAATTCAGTGTTTAGTGGGCTATATTTCTCGATATTTTCAAATACCGGTATTAAGAAAAAAATGCCACTCTACCTGGGGTTTGACAGTGTAATTCCCTGAAAGCTCGTAAATACAGTCAGAATGTACTTGTACAAAATTGTATCCGTCGTCATTCTTTATTCTTCCGTAGGCATATACTTACTTGCTAATACATAGAGGGAAGCTGCATGGGTACTGATCTGACAGTTTCCGCTGTCATGTGTTGTTGTTGTTGCTGTTCAAATAGCGATTTCTCTTTCCTCTTCAATCACAGTTGTCGTGTACGCTATCAATGTAAACTGAATTGCCTGACTGACTCCTTCCTACACAACTATTTCAAGGATTAGACATACAAACACAACTTGGCTGGTTGGGACACAATAATTATAAACTGTACTGTAACGTTCTCGCTAAACTGACGACTTGGCAAAGATTCCCGCGGCGGAACGATGTAGCCTGGTTCCCTAGCTTACATGTACTTGTACAGGTAAGCAATGTGATAGTAAGTTAGGGTACCAGGCTAGGCGAAGTCAATTGCGGCACTACTTCCATCGGTTTTTAATCTTTTTTTCATCCACTTGGAGAAATTTCTCTCGAATAAAAACCGATCAAAATAACGAAAGAAAACCGACTTCGCGAATCTTTCGAGTTTTCTGAAAAAAATTCTCCATTCCCTCTCACCTTTGAAAATCTCGATATCGAGAAAAAAATACAGATTTCTCGACGAAAAATCGAACGAATTTTGGAGACGGTTCCTAACATTCATAATAATTGGACATAATTGGGCCTACATGTAGTTGTTCACTCAATAAAGGGCCCTCGGTGGCCGAGTGGTCTAAGGCGCTTCGCTGGTGACCGCTAGCCTCACACCGCTGAATCGGCACGGGTTCGAGTTCAGCTGGTCCATGTGTGAAAGTTTGTCAGTTACTTGCCGAAGGGCGGTGGTTCTCTCAAGATACTCCGGCTTCCTCCACCAACCAAACTGACTGTCACCATATGAGTGAAACAGACTTGAGTGTGACACTAAGCCGAACTCCCTCCCTCCCTCCTGTTCACTCAAAACCGTCATCAACAGCTAAAGCTTCAGCTGTCTGACGGGAAAACTCAAATGTACACTCAATGTTCAATGCTCAAAGGATTGAGCCTTTCTGCTAACTTTTAAAAGGCAATGGCTCAGTTGCACATTACTGAGAGAACATTGAAGCCTGGGTGTTCACGGACTCGTGACTTCATCTGATCAGCTACTGTGTAGTATAATTTCACCTTGCCCAATTGCCACGTCAAATTTACGATAACAGAAAAACGTAACAGAAAAGGTTTGTGAAGTCAAGTTTTAACAATCAAATATTTATTTACAATACTAAAATCAAAAACAAATTAAGTAAGGTCAATACAACAAATAAATGTGAAATATAGTCTTACTGTTCAATGCTATACCGGTATACTTCACAGTTCGTGTTGACGTGCACAACCCTCATCACAGTCCGTGCCGACGTGTACAAATCACTTTTCTGTATCTTGGCAGTCCAACACTGCTCGTTTTTTTAGAGTCCCAGTATATGTCCAATTTCTGACAGTTCAATCACGTAGATTACACAGTAGCCGAAAGTCAATTCACAGGAGTATACAATCCAGCAGTCCGCAGCAAATGTAACACAGTATAACGCACCCACATAAAGCCAGTTTGAATTCCCTCTCGAATAACTGAGTGTTGCGCTATTTATACTTTAGTGGCATTCCAGTACATTCTACCAAATCAAAAAGCCTCCCTAATATGCATTGCATCATCATCTGGCCTAGATACAATTTATAATAATCTTCTAGAAAGATCGAAGTTATTAACCACGTAAACAAGCTTGCGTCATATATTCTAGAAGCATCCTGTCTAATAATAGACTACAATACCATGACACTCCCCATCTTAAAAAAAGAAAGTTTCAAACTTGGAACTTTCTTGACAATTCATAACATTATTACGAAAAAAATCTATATTACAACAGCAAAAATGTTGACAAACATATGTACATTATATGCGAGACAAACTATCAGCAATCAAATTGTCCTTGCCCTTAATTTGTCTGATTTCAATACTGTATTCTTGTAACACCAAACTCCATCTCAACAATCTTTGATTTTTGTTTTTCATCTTACTTATGAAAACAAGTGGACTGTGATCACTGAATACAGTAATTGGCAACGATGAAGAAGTAACATCAACATCAAAATGTTGTAAAGTCAATATCATTGCCAAACATTCTTTCTCAATTGTAGAATAATTTCTCTGATGTTTGTCAAATTTACGTGAAAAATAACATATCGGGTGATCTACACCATCTATACCTTCTTGTAACAAAACGACACCAGCAGCAACATCACTAGCATATACAGCCAGTGTAAAAGGTGAATCAAAATCTGGTGCTGAAAGAATTGGCGCGCTCTTGAGTATGGCTTTCAGGTTTTCAAAAGCTGATTCACATTCATCGGTCCAAACAAAAGTTACCTTCTTTCTTAAGAGTTGAGTTAAAGGCTCAGTAATATCTAAAAACATTGGTAAAATGTTCTGTAGTAACCAGCCATACCCAAGAAACGCATCAGTTGTCTCTTACATGTTGGTCTTGGAAATAGCGAGATAGCACTAACCTTAGCATCTACAGGTTTTACTTGACCATGACCTACAACATGACCCAAGAATGTCACACGTGCATGTCCAAATTCACTTTTTGCAAGGTTGACTGTCAGTTTGGCGTCACTTAGTCGAAAGAACAGTGCGCGGATTCTCTGCAGATGATCTTCCCATGTATCGCTGTAGACAATGACGTCATCAGTGTAAGTATCACATTCTTCCAAACCAGAAGTAACACGGATGATGAGACGCTGGAACGTGGCTGGAGAATTTATCATTCCAAATTGCATGACTTTGTACGAAACAAAATCCTTTCAGAAGATCAAACTTTGACACAAACTTGGCACTTCCCACTTGATCAATGTAATCGTCAATGCGTGGAATAGGGAATGTATCTGTTTTGGTCAATGTGTTCACCTTTCTGTAGTTAGTACACATCATGTAACTGCCATTTGACTTTGCAACGAGGATACAAGGTGACCTCCAGTTACTATTACTTGCTTCAATGAAGTCATTGTTCAATAAATACTGAATCTCCTTTTTCAGATAGTTTTGTTTAATGGGATTCAAAAGATATGAGTGCTGCTTCACTGGATTAGAATCTCCGACATTGAGGTCATGTGAAATTTTATCAGTCCGAGTAGGAATGTCGGGAAACAAATGTTCATATTGACTGAGCAGAGTTCGAAGTTCTTCTCGACTCGCAGGTTCAAGATGACGCAACTTGGAATCCAAATTAAGTAGAATGCAGAGTTCTGTAATTTCGCCGCTGTCATGGGCTCTTCACAAGTTTCAATATTATCAGGGTCAGAACAAACTACACTTACAGGGTGTACAGTAATGTTAGTGCTATCTCTGTCTATGTATAACTTTGACATATTTACATGACATAACTATTTGTGTTTACGCCTGTCAGGAATCTGAATTACATAATTAAGATCACTTAATTTTTTTTCAATGACAAAAAGACCATAATATCTAGCCTTAAGTGGATTACCAGGAATAGGCAGAAAAGCCAGTACCTTCTCACCAGGTTTGAAACTTCGTTTACGGGCATGTTTATCATAGGTTATTTTCATACATTTTTGTGCTGACTTTAAATTTGACATGGCCAAATCACGTGCTTTAGTCAAGATCACTGTCTAGGAACTTTTCCTTCAACAGTTTAAGTGATCCTCTAACTGTATGACCAAAGACTAATTCAAATGGACTGAAGCCTAAAGACTCTTGAACAGACTCTCTAACAGCAAACAATAACAAATATATGCCTTCATCCCAGTCTTTCTCAGTGTCAAAACAATAAGTCTTAATCATGTTCTTTATGGTCTGATGAAATCTTTCTAATGCGCCTTGGCTTTCTGAGTGGTATGCAGAGAACTTGTACGCTTTATTCCCAATTCATGCATGACTTGTTGAATGATTTCTGACATAAAATTACATCCCTTATCGGACTGAACAGACTGGGGTACTCCGACAAGTGTGAAAAACTGGCCTTAACAGTAGTAAGGCCTTAACAATAGTTTTTGCCTTAATATTCCGTAAAGGAATGGCCTCAGGGAACCTGGTTGATGCACACATGATTGTTAACATGTATTGATTGCCTGATTTTGTTTTTGGTAAATGACCAACACAATCTATAACCACTCTACTAAATGCTTCCTCAAATGCAGGGATTGGTTGTAGAGGGGCCTTTGGTATGGTTTGGTTTGGTTTTCCTATCATTTGACCCTAAAATCTTTGTTAAATTTGGCCAATAGAAATGATTTAGAATTTTGTAATATGTTTTATTAACACCTAAATGGCCCGAAAGAGGTGTTCATGGGCTAGTCTGAGGATATCTGAACGATATGAATTACCAGCCTCATCATTTGAACACAAAAAGATATCGGCCAAGCAAACGCCATCGATGACGTCATCTTTAAGCGACTTTTCAGACTCCTCGGCCAATTTACTCATGGCTCTAGTTACTGCACAAGCAGGATACAAACCTTGAATTTCGTCTTCAACTGACGAAGCATTATAAAAATCACTTGAAAGTGACACAAAACCATTGTTGATAAATGGTTCAAAAATGTCCATAACAGGATTTGAAAAACTGTCAATTTATCCTTGATAGAACTAATAAGAACAGTGTCTTTGGCCATCTTAACGTCATATACATTATGAACGTCACTAACCTGCTTGGGTATAGATCTTGAAGTGAGGATACCACTAGGCCTTTGAAAGGCATGATCTGGTTGTCTTCTTTTCAATTTAAAACAATTAGCCATTGAATGGCCGTCCCTCTTACAACAGCTGCAAACGGGAGACTTGTTTTGAGTGTTAAAAGTAATTGACTGAGACTTTGTCTTTGACCTTTGACCTTTGTAACTGGGGTTAAAAGTTTTAGGCCCTGAGAAAGTACTGGGTTTGTTACCTGAAAGATTAGACTGGAATGAACTTGGTTTAACAGCATTGACAAATGACAATTTGTGTGTCAGACCGTATTCGTCAGCAAATCGTGCTGCTTGATCTAAAGTGTTGGCATTCTTTTCATCAAAAAATGTTCTTATATCACCATGGATACACCTTTAAAATTCCTCTACCAGCATTTGCTGTCGAGGGCTTTCAAATTGGTTGTCAATTTTAACCCAAGCACACCACCTATCACAATAACTGTTCTTTTGAACGAGCAAATTCTACATGAGTCTGAGTTTTCTTTTTCACAACTACGAAACTTGTGTCTATAGGCTTCAGCAACTAATTCATAGCCTTTAAGGATTAAATCTTTCGCTGTATCATAATCTGATGCTTGCTCTATCGCCAATTGAGTATTAATGTCCCTTGCCTTTCCGATCAAAACACTTTGAAGAAGTAATTTCAGTCATCCTCAGGGATAAATTATAATTTAATTATATTCCTACATTGTGAAACACCCTGCCAGAAAATACTGGCTCGGGTGAGAATCGAACTCACGACTTCGGGGATACCGTCCCACTGCTCTTCCAGCTGAGCTACCGAGTTCAGTTGGGAACAGCTCGCTAATTCAATCCATTTCACAAGTACACGGCATATCGCCGCGATAACAAGTGAATTTTGGATATATATATTCGAAGATACAATGTTTCGACTAATAATTCAGTCATCCTCAGGGATAAATTATTATTATGTGAAATGGATTGAATTAGCGAGCTGTTCCCAGCTGGACTCGGTAGCTCAGTTGGTAGAGCAGTGGGACGGCATCCCCTAAGTCGTGAATTCGATTCTCACCCGAGCCAGTATTTTCTGGCAGGGTGTTTCACAATGTAGGAATATAATTAAATTGAAGAAGTAAATTTTCAGCAATTTTCTCAAAATGCGGAAGATATTTATCAACGTCTTTTTCCTGAAATGGTGGGACGAGACGTATTTGACGATCTTCATCAAATTTTGACTGTGATTGTACAGGTGCACGTACAGAAGCACTTGATTGCGACTGTTATTCCATATTTTTCATTTCTAACTGAAACTGTCTTTCCCCTTCTCCCCTTTTTCTAACCTTTCTCTAATTATATGTCTCTTTCTTTCTCTATTTTTTCTCTTTCTAACTGAAACTGTCTTTCTTCCCTTTCTCTTTCTCTCTCTCTCCCTCTCTCTAATGCATTGTCTTTCTCTCTTTTCTCAAATGCTAACTTCTCTCTCTCTCTAATTATAATATCTTTAATTCCAGCTGATTCTGGAATTCTAACCTCCTTATTTCCTAATCATCAGCTGTTTCCTCAGTTGAATCAAAATCACTTTCATCCCAAAGTTGTTTGCTAACAAAATGTTTAATAATGAGTTTCTTAATTTCTTGCTTTTTCAAAGATGTTTTATCTTTAATGTCTAGGAATTTACACAGCGCGACCAAATCCTCTTTGCGTAATTCGTCAAATACCTCCCGACCAGGCTTTGAAGCAAACTATGCTGATTCAAATGACATGTTAATATCATACTCCATGACTTCACACATTTAGACAATGTATCAATTTAGAACTATGTTGCAAAGCAGATCAGCTGGCAGCTAAAATGTAAACAAAGCTCGCGGGCAGGCCCTCAATTTCTGTCACGTCTAATTGACGATAACAGAAAAACGTAACAGAAAAGGTTTGTGAAGTCAAGGATAAATCAAATACTTATTTACAATACTAAAATCATATACAAATTAAGTAAGGTCAAAACAACAAATAAATGTGAAATATAGTCTTACGGTTCAATGCGATGTCGGTGTATGCTTCACAGTCCATGTTGACGTACACAAATCTCTTCACAGTCCGTGCCGACATGCACAAATTACTTTTCTGTATTTTGGTAGTCCAACACTGCTCGGTTGTTTAGAGTCCCAGTAAATGTCCAATTTCCGACAGTTCAATCACGTAGATTACACAGCAGCCAAGGGTCAATTCACAGAAGTATACAATCCAGCAGCCCGCAGCAACGGTAACACAGTATAACGCACCCACATAAAGCCAGTTTGAATTACGCTATTTAGACTTTATGCGGCATTCCAGTACATTCTACCAAATCAAGAAGCCTCTCGAATATGTATTACATCATCATCTGGCCTAGATACAATTTATAATAATCTTCTAGAAAGATCGAAGTGATTAACCCACGTAAACAAGCTTGCGTCATATATTCTAGAAGCATCCTGTCTAATAATGGACTACAATACCATGACACAATATATTGATCCAGAAAAATATTTTGAATTGGCGATAGCTATATATTTTCTTGTAATATTTGACAAACTATACATTATTCTAATCAGAGTGACACATTATTCGAATACTGGGAAAATATAACAGTTCAAAATACTATCTTGAGATGGTAGATAAGGAAGAGTGAAATTATACAACCCCTTTGCTGACCAGCTGAAGTCACGGATCGGTGAACAGACAGGCAAATACTTGTTCTCTCAATAATGTGTGACTGAGCCATTTTGGCACTCAACTCTATTGCCGAAAACAGACATGGTATAGAGCCCATTTTCGGTGGCTAATGTTAATCATTAATATCTATGGTATCTATAGAGGCAAAGAGATTGGATCTTCAACGTGTTATTTTTTTCTAATATTGTATATTAATACCTGTATATTAAGTGGCTTCACCTAAAATTGCATTCTTATTTATTCATTCATGCGAACAATTACTTATATGAAAGACTACACTGTCAAAATATCAGATTTTTTGGATAGATCTTTTGTCAATCAGTGCTTTAGTACGTTATGGGCTTTACCATCAACTGTTTTGCATGTGAAATGTAAAGAATCCTCTTACTGAATACAAGTTAAATTAATTAATCAGTTAAGTACGTGTACTTCAAACAATGGTGCGATTGAAAATGTTATGAATCTATTCGGTTAAAAAAAACGAATGAGTCTACTCTATATTTAAAATATCGGAAAAGAGTGATGTCTAATTCCAATTCGAGAAGATTAGGGATAGGGTTCAGCCTATTCGATTGGAATTTCAATCTTATTAAATTAGAGTGTATACATGTAATTACCGGAAACATTTACTCAAGGAATTATTTTCACCATTACGCCAGATTTATTTACTGAATGGCCTGCAATCGCGGAAGATTTTTTTGAATCCACACCAGCATAAGACGCAATATCAAAGCCAGCTACTCCATGAATATATCAACTTTATTTTCAGCATATATCCAGATCTCAAGTGTGGATAATATATATGCCACTGGAACCCCCTTAGATGAGTTTCGGTTTATCGGCATGAGAGCCACCACTTGTGCCCGAAAGTGTGGTAAACTACCCGACTGCGACGCGTTCAATCACCACGACAAGAGCGGACGATGTCGTTTGTTTCAATCTGTAGAGCAGGTCATGTCCTCAACGAAGAAGGAAGCGGGGTGGACCACATGGGCTCCGCACATGTATATAAGATTCCGAGAACCATAGCGGCAGGATGTTCGATACCTAATGATCATATTTTTCCTATGAAGTAGGCTCTCATTTGCAAATTGTCCGGTAATGAATGAGCGAGTCAGTCCATCATAATTCTTTTTCCGGCAAAATAAGGAGAACCGTTGATATTAAAACTTGATTTTTGGCATGTATGTGCATTAGGACACTGTTACCAGCAAATTCTGAGCTGACCTACTTTTGATGAAAATTTGACCTACTTAATTGACCTATAAACGTCGAAATTAGCAAAAACATATCCTAATGTCTCCTAAGATCATGGAAATGCGCTTAATTAGGTAAATATCAGTGTGACCTGACCTAATTGGGTCAAGGTCAATGTGACCTATTTTCTGACCCAATTTTTAACCTAATTAGGTGACCTAGAAACCTCGAAATTGGCAAAAACATGTCTCAATGCCTCCTAGGACAATGAAAATGGTTAGTCTTAGGTCAAGGTACACACTTAAATCATATCACGTTAGTCACACTGCCATGTGCTCATTTAACCCTATCTGGCCTGGGATTTTTTAGACCTGTTGTGGCCGGGGGGTGCCAAAATGGATCCCCAATTTTTTTTTTACCCTTTGAGCTAGGAGGCTGAAACTTACCACACCATACCCTTGGCTCAAGCTCTACCAGAAAATGTAAAAAAATCCAAGATGGCCGCTCTGATGACGTCACAGTGACGTCTTTTCGCCCCCCTCCAGGCCAGGTAGGGTTAAATTGTAATTAAAGCTATTCGTTTAGGTAATTAGAATTTGTGATAATTAATTATTCTTTTTCTACAAGTGAATTATCTAAACAAATGAAAAACTAGTTTTCAAATATCCACGCCAATAGCTTTCAGGTTGTCACAATGTATATTTTAGACCAAAACAGCTTGCCTATTTGCTTTACTCCACGATATTAAAAATTCAAAGCATAAAGATCAAACGTGACCTCTTCAACTCAAATAGTTCTCAACTTTGAAACGGAGCCGGAATTAAACAATTTCAGTCGAGCTTATTCAGTCCCCTAAATACAGTGCTTTGTTCCATTGAAAGAGTTTGTAACTTTCTGAAAGTCGGTGTAACACATCAGACAGTATGAGGTTTACAATCTGATGACGTGTTGAGTTGAAGACTTCACCCCAAGTAACATTTGACTTAGCACAGGGTCAGTCGGGGTAAAATGTTTAACTGCGAAACAACTTAATACTGAGTGACAAGCTATTTTCTTCAATATATACCGGTTGTTTCTTTCGTCTTGGCTAAATCTAATTAAGTTTCAAAATTATTGGTTAAGAAATTAATAACTTGATTAATGGACCACCGTGTGTTATAAGAACATGCGTGGAATGTTTGATGTGCTCAGCCGAATAACCCAGTCTTAAACATATACTCTTCATATTTCTTGTTTGATGGATTTATTAAAAGGCTCAATTTTTGGGAGTAAGAGTGAATTAAGTTCATATACATGTTTTGCAAGTCTATAGTGTTAATTATTTATTGTTATATTGTATCACACGCTCGCAAGTTTATCGAATTTAGAAAGCATATTTGGGATGTTTTCATTGGTTGACAGCCTGTCACGTGTCATTCTTCAAATCGAGATGTTCAGTGATGATGCAGTCATATCTTGCCTGATCGTTGAATAAATGTCATGTACCACGGCAGAGCGTTGAACATGACAAATTATTCCACGGCGACATCTGCCGGACCAAGAGTTGCCTCCGATAGTTGCCTTGGTCGTCTAATGGATTAGTGGTCTTGCATGACAGACATAGCAAGCAATTTAGCGGGCATGTTGGGAAAATGCGAGGCTATTAGTATGTCCAAGAATCGAAAGGTACAACTTCCAAGCAAAGACTGATAAGCCATTCTTATATGCAGGCATGCTAACGTTATGTGATACCATTTTTTCTTTTCAATATATAACCGAAATTATCTCGACTTCAAGAGTGGGTGTGCAGCATGCTAATTATTAAATTATATCTTTGTTATATGGCTGAAATACTGCTGTACGCGACGTGAACCCTACTCACCAAAATCTATTGCTTCATGATTTCAAACTCTTTGGGGTTTTCTCCCGCCACCCTAATATTTACGGAACTCATACTATGTGATATATTGTAACTTCTGCTTTTTTCTTTATATATGTTGTATTTTGGATGGTGAATGAAAGATACCAATACCAAATACCAACTGTTACATCCAATCTGTCTAGTGTAATTCACTGAGTTGCTCTACAAACAATAATCGCTTAATTATTCATAACTCCCGGTGACGAAAGTCTTACCAGGTCATCTCAAATATGAGTTAAGCCAGTCTTGGCACTCAATTTACCTAAAACAGACCATGTCTGTCCTACGGATACACCACTACACACCACGATCGACCATTCTCTTCACTCCTACTTCTGCAGCAATATTACTTACCCAGATTGTTTTGCTCTAACCTCGTTAACATACTTTATCAATTTATTTAGCTATGGATAATATAAACAATGGTGGTTCCACAGCCCAGGTCGACCTATCACAAATGCCATTCCACGATGAAGATGTTGTCGATACTGACACTACTCCAAACATCGATCCTAATAAGGACACGTATTTTGGAGGCTTCCAAAACTTGTCTTCTGTCCGGAATTCTCCTCTCTGACATCGCTGATCACTTCCCTGTTTTCACATCAATAAGTATCTGCCTTCAAATGACTCACAACCAGTTAATATATCATTTAGAAAAACATCTATTAGCCAAAAAATGTACTTAAACAAAGACTGGAAAATACAGATTGGAATAATGTTATAGACGACCACGATGCCAACAATGCTGCAGAATCTTTCACAACAACATTTAATACAATATACAACGAATGTTTTCCTGTAGTGACGGCAACTGCAAACAAACCTAGAATTAATAAACCGCGGATAAGTCCTACCATCCTAAATCTCCCTAGTATAATCCGCGGCGTGTCCGACTCTTACTCCTCCTCCTCCTCCACTTTACTCACTGCACAGCGGGTCGCATAGGTGTGGCGCGGGATAGGGTGGGGCGAGAGACCTGGGGTTTTCGCTGCCTGAGATTCCATGGGCCAGGCTTGCACCCTACAGTAGAATGGGTCGACTGCGCATGCGCGATGAGTAATGCGCGATGAGTAGTATAAAAAGGGCACGCGATCTCCCTATCCCTATAAACTAATCCATGGGGGGTAAATGGACCCATACGGGTGAATGAGCCATGGGGGTGAATGAGCACTCGTTCGATTAAAAAGAAAAACCGTTAATAACTCTTCAAAAACGTTTGACCCTTTTACAACTTAATGATTACCTATTATTGCAACTCGTCCACAAATTCATTCACCATGTTGTATCACTTCCTATTAGTATTCAGCCCCTCTTTACGAGCATATCTAGTGTCCATCAGTGTGCCACCAGACATTCCAGAGTTAATTTATACCGGCCATTCTACTCTTCAGATCTTGGCTTCTATACTGCTAAGGTCAAAGGTCCGAGGCTGTGGAACAAATTACCATCCGATCTGAAAAAAATAACTTCTATGTCTGTCTTTAAATCACAATTGAAAACCTATTTCTGGCGAGGTTAGTATTCGATTTGTCTTAATCTTCTCGACATTTCTTTGTCCACCTTTTATATTGATCGTGGGGTGTAGTAGCATGTGTAATAACATTCATCGGTTTATATACTGAGTCATCTCTCGCGAATCTTTTGTAACAACAGCAGAATTCCTATAAATGTTCCAAGCGAGGGTTTATTAAAACTATTCTAGCGTTTGGGATAGAACAAACCCCGGGGTTTTAATCCCGCCGATTCTGTAACACATTTGTTCGGCCTTCACGCACAGTCTACTACCCTTTATCAATGCCATTACAATGTATATGTGCCTGTTGCTTCTATATGAATTAGTGTATAAAATGAAATGAAATGAATAGTGGGCGCGCCAACATATTCCCCGAAACGAAGATTGATGTGTATCTTCGTCGACCTGATGTGTATGCGTCGGCCCGTTGATGATAGAAATTAGTGAATGTGATTTGGTAATTTACTGAAATAAATTTGGCATCTCTTGAAAGGTACGTAAGATCATCGAGAACGTTACTTATCCAAATTAATTATGCGACTGAGTCGAAAAACAAGCCGAGATCGAACAGTCGATCTTGACACGGCGTTTTGAAATCAACAACGTCAACGGTAGCACAGTGTTGAACACGATATGCTTATTTCACCGCACCATCTTCATTCAATAGACCTAGTAGTTCTCTCCCCGCTAAAGGAGGAGGGACCTAGCTTAATGTCATTTAGGAGGACGAGAACGACAGAAAAATGTAGCGCACAATGTAGCACGGCAGACGAATCGACCAACCAAATGTCGCCCCACATACCTCAAATACTTGGGAAGGAGAACGTTATGCTTACAACCACGATCATCTCAAGGTACTCCTTTCTGGGGTCTTTTCTCTCGCACCTGTTCTGTTTTCTCCTCGACTCAGTTTCAACTTTTCTATGTTGGTCGGACGCACATGCGTTAACTAACAGGAAGATTGCGATGGTGACATCATCATCACGGTTTTATCCAAACACGTCTCTACAAGTGCAAACGATCTGGACCCTATCGTTGTACAGACGGTAGAGATCGTTTGCACTGGTAGAGACGTGTTTGGATAAAACCGTGATGATGTCACAATCGCTATCTTGCGGTCAGTTAACGCATGCGCGTGTGACCAACTTAGAAAGTTTAAACGGTGTGGGTCGAGGAGAAAACAGAACAGGTTGTTGTTGATTTCAAAACGCCGTGCCAAGAGCAACTGTTGCGCGCTCGTTGTACATCACTTGTCTCGAGCTGACAAATCGTGATGTCCCACTCTATACCATGCAATAATTGTATATTATGGATTAAGAATACTGATCAGTGATACGGATTTGATATTTTTGGAACACCATGATGTCTTGACGGCATCATTGAAAACTGTTGACCGCTTCTCTCTTGCAGGAAACAAGCCTATGTTTATGTATTCTATGATTCTCCTTTTGAATTTGGTGCGAATACTGTTATATGGAATATGGAATAGGCCTTTGGATTATGGACGCGGATATTCTCTAATGGACGACGGCTGAATTATGAATGACGGACCAGACGCTTGTAATTTAAAATTTAACGAAGGAAATCGCGTATTTTGGGTGAGTACAGATGCACACTTTAATTGTTTTGGAATATTTACGTGTCTAAAGGAACAATATAACTCGAGTAGATTTGCATTAGCGAGCACGAATAATGGAATCCTTTTGGGCACTCATAGACGCAAACATCTCGCATCCATCTCTCATTAAAGTGATCGTAAACCCTCAAGTAAAGTTTCCATCAAATGAATGACCATTGCTAACTGTGTCGGAAAATATTTGTTGTGATTTTTTACGATTTTATTACACAGAGTAAACTGCAAATAAAGCATGGTATTCTATGGTGGCCTGTTCCAATCATATCTAGGTCCAGTGACATCACATTGCCATAATACATATATTTAAGCTGTGTATGCACTTGTCAATGCTTGGTTCAAGCTTAAGGTGTGTGTACGTTCAATTTCAACACAAACTCCCTGTTCCAATGTGCATGTTTCACCAAAATCTGGGAGATGGTAACTCGTAAGGGTCAAGTCAATTTGAATCTTGCATTTAATTCCCCCGATTTTGGTGAAATATGCACATTGGAACAGTGAATATGTTGAAACTGAAAGTATACACACCTTAAAGGAGAAGAAAACATTTGACTAATATATACACTGAACGAAAGATCCATCTCTCCCGTATCCAAAAATGTAAGCAAATATTTTTTACGATTTTTTACCTCCGATCTATTCACATTGAAACACCAAAAACTGGAGCCTGTGGACAGATTCATAAGTGCCGCCATTACAAGGGCTTGCGGCTATTTTAACCAATCAGAAATGCCGAAAACATATTGAGCGCATCGCTGCGTGACGTCAGTCGGGCTCATACTAAAATTCCGCTCTCTGCCTTAAAGTATGAGAAGCTATCGAGACTGCAGGTTTATATACTATACTGTTATAATTTGATAGTGGTAGTGTGCCAATATTTCGCAAATACATGGGCATCATGCCGCAGTGTGTGGCGTTTGTCTGTTCTAGCAAAACTGGGAATCCAAACCTACCAAAGACCGAAACATTTCAACAGATGTACTGAAACAGTGGGTGTATAACCAATCTCGAAACCAGAGCTATCCGGTCCTGTCCTCCCTACTATGCTCTGGGAGGGCGCTCGGCAGTACGATCGGTCATTGGATAGAACACAAAACCCTAGAATTTAGAACATAACGAGAGCGTATCTGTGGGTACCATATTACTCAGTTCTTAATAACAGGTTGGAAAATTTTCTCTCCTCTCGCGATATCATTAGAAAAGAACAATTGGGCTTTACTAAAGGTGCGAGGACCTCTGATCATATGTTTGTTTTGAAAACATTGGTAGATTCATACCAACAGGTTGAACACAAACCAATGTACGCTTGCTTCGTTGATTTCTCGAAAGCATTTGACAAGGTTTGGCATACGGGTCTTTTTTACAAACTGCAGTCGATCGGTATAGGTGGACAATTTTACAAGATTTTAAAAGATATGTATAATAACAATATGCTATGTGTAAAGGTTGCTGGTGCACTGACAAACTTTTTTCAATCATTCACTGGTGTTCGTCAGGGCGACAATTTAAGCCCAAATCTTTTTAAGATTTTCATTAATGATCTACCATCCATATTTGATAATTCATGTGACCCGGTATTCCTTGGGACCACACCTCTCAATTGTTTATTGTATGCAGATGATGTTGTGCTATTGTCTGACAGTAAGGAAGGTTTACAACTATCCCTTGATAAACTACAATTATACTGTGATAAATGGAGTCTGGAAGTGAACATAGCTAAAACTAAATGTATGATATTTAACTGTAAAAGTGGAACATCTCCAAAATCATTCTGTCTTGGTGATGCCCAAATAGAAACAGTACAGTCGTACACATATTTAGGAATTACATTTAACCCATCTGGAACGTGGAAATTGGCCAAAGTTCAACTGAATGGCAAGGCATCTAAGGCATTCTTCAAAATTCGAAAATGTTTTTCATGTAACCCTCCTGGAATCTCCACTTCTTTGCATATATTTGATCATACTATTAAGCCTATTTTACTCTACTGTTCAGAAATATGGGGATCATCCATTGTTACAAAATTGAGTAAAAAATCATTTTTAGATAACTATATTAAGAATGAACCACTTGAAAGACTTAACTTGAAGTACTGTAAATACATTCTGGGGGTCAACTCCAAATGTACAAATTGTGCTGTGTTAGGTGAACTCGGTCGACGTCCTATGCTAATTGATGTTATTTGTTCAATGCTTAAATACTGGCGTCGCTTATTTGAAATGCCTGAGGATACGTTATTAAAGAAAGCTTTTGATTTTTCTATCAAATTGGACACCCAAGGAAAAAAGACCTGGGTAACGGGTATTAAATGTATATTGTCATTCTTAAATCTAAGTCATTTATACGAACAGAAAAAAAGTTTATCTGTTGGTAGCTTAGTTTCCAAAGCTGCAAGAAGTTTCTCTTCTGTATTTTGTAACTGGTGGAATGAACAACTGTTTACCGACCGTCCCAACGTAGCGTATGGTAACAAACTCAGAACATATAGAACCTTCAAGCTAAATTTTGTGTTGGAACCTTACTTATCTATTCTGAATCGAGATCATCGCAGTGACTTATGTAAGCTACGAACAAGTAGCCATGACCTTCAGATTGAGAAAGGTAGATTTGCCAAAGTACCAGCAGATAAGCGTTTATGTACTCTTTGCAATGCTGGTAAGGTTGAAGATGAATTCCATTTTTTAATGGAATGTAATAAATATGATAATTTTCGGGACATATTTCTATTTAAATGTGATAGCATGAATGCCAACTTTTCTCAACTCGATATTTCAAACAAATTTATTTGGCTCTTATCGTGCGAGGATCCAATTATTGTGAAAAATTTAGGTAAGTTTGTTCATGATTGTATGAGCGCACGTAGCAATATGATTGATGGTTCGGCATCTAAACATGACAAATGTGTTACTGGTACAGGAATAACAGATGTTAGCTAATATACGTTTTTAGTGTTACAAACAGATACTAGTCAGTAAGATCATAATTTATTGTAAAATGCCAGCGAAATCGCTGCTCCTGGCATTATTGTTCCTTGTATCACGACTGTTATTTTTCTGTAAATCAAATTATTTCTAATCAACTAGGTTATTCTATATGTATATATACTTAATTATCTTCGCTTGATTGTATATCTGCTCGATAACGGGCGCTGTGATCAGCAAATAAAGAACCTTGAACCTTGAACCTTGTGGGGATCAAGCCGACGTCCCGACGTCATGAATGTTACGAGCGCGTCTGAAAGATGACGTAGCCTACTAGAATTCTTTATGCATTCTTGCGAAACATTTTTTTATTCTGACGTCATGACGTTATGACACTGGCCATGAAAATGACTCATGACTCACGTTCTATAAAGAATAGGATATGTTCCAATGGAACCGGAAGGGGCCACGTGAAAGAATTTTTCAATGTATTATGGGACCAATTTTCAGCGACCGTCGTCCCAGGGGTTCGTCGGAGCGGCCAATTTTCCAGCGGAGAGCGACCCCTGGTGGCGAGGTTGGGTGTATAACGTCCCTCGGCAGGATTTTACTTCAAACGCATCAGAGAAGAGCTTTTGCACAGTGAGGCTGATGCAATATATGGGAATGAGTTTATTAGTCTTTCTACACTATTTCAGTCATATCACGACGTTCGGTTCCTATTCCTGTCAAATTGTAATCATTCCAATGTAAGAAAGGCTTGGTTTGTAATATATCTCCATGCAATGTCATTATATTTTCGCCTTCCCCGCTGGAGAGCGACGAGGCCCGGGTGACGTCACACGCTTAGACGACCCGAGCCAAATTGGCGGCGCGCTTGAGAGACAACGATGCGCAGGTTGATCGACGATTTAATCGAGTAGGAAAATCGCAAAAAATATTTGCTTACATTTTTGGATACGGGGGAGATAGATCTTTCATTCAGTATATACATTAATCAAATGTTTTCTTCTACTTTAAGCTTGAATCAAGCATTGGAAAGTGTATACACAGCTTGAAATATATGTATTATGGCAGTGTGGCGTCACTGGACCTAGATATGATTGCAACAGACCACCATTGAATACCATGCTTTATTTGCAGTTTACTCTGTGTAATAAAATCGTGAAAAATTACAATAAATATTTTCCGACACAGTTCGCAATGGTCTTTCATTTGATGGAAACTTTACTTGAGGGTTAACGATAACTTTCAGGGACTTGTCTATTAAACCAGTTAACACGATTTCATGTAATCCTTTAATAACGGCACTGTGAGGTCATAACACGGTAAATAATATTTTGTCGGCATTTTTGTCTATTTCCATTTTCCGGTTAAGAAATCCTATTTCGTTGGTATAATTTGAGGTGGCATATTGTTTCTTGAAGTATCATCTGTATGTAGCTCAATGATAAAATTTTGAAGTACATGTATATCACCGCAGTGACACATTTGCGTACCATATATTTTATACCTTCGCTCGGGGGTATGGGGGGGGGGGGGTGGTGTATTCACCAATTGGGATTCACCAATTGGGGCTGAATACGGACAGTTACATTGAAAATGATAATTCTTCATCAATTAAATACAAGCAGGTTATTCGATGCAAAAAACGGTGTCAAACGATTGGACAGCGAAGCAAATTTAATCCATGGTAGTTTTTCACGAAAAATAGTAACAGTTCCATTTTTACTATTTTGAGTTGCCAATTTCTACACGGCTTGGCACATGCATTACCATAAAATTGCAGTATAAATTCTAGTTCAAGAGCGAATAGGCACTACAACGTGAGCACATCAAATGCATCCTAGGAACTGGGCAATATCTCATCCAAGTGTGAGAACTAAGTGGGGAGGGAGAAACTCGAATCTTACTGTGAGGTCGCGCGTATAGGTGACAGGATTAGATTGCCAATGTGGGCGATTGAAAGCACAGGCGATATCCGGATCAAGTTCTTGGACGTAGACAGCACCAGGTTACTTTACTGCCGGGTTTTGATCTGGTATTGAAAAGAGAACAGCCACCGGTTGGAAGAGACAAAGGAGCTGTAGAAGACTGAACGACCAAAGCCATGAAAATTCTTATCAGGAACCTTTATTCAACTCAAGAAAATGCGCCTGAGCGGTTTTGCCAGGAGAAGATCTTTTGCAACCCTAATCACAAGATATATCATGTTAAATGGATACCAACTATTAATTAATTATCCCTACCTGACCTGACCTTTTTTTTTACTCCTATCTCTGGAATTTCAAAAAATGAGAGCTGAGACTCAGTGACTTTTTAGATTATCATACTGGGGTCATTTTAAGCCTATTTGCATGACCCCAGCTTAGAGAATCATTGGTAAATTCGAAATAACGGCCATGTGCGGTACTGCAAAAGTGACATTTCCATCAGATTTCTTCAAAATGTTTGCTTTTCTGCATGGAAAAGTGGATAAACCTATTTTATTTCACATCAGATTATTATTTACTAATTCATGCAGTTTTTAAAATTAAAAAAGAAACAAATTGACAGATACATCGTCCAAAAATGCCTTTTTGGAAATGACGTCACTGTGACGTCATCATGTTGGTCATCTAGTATTTTTTACAGCTTTCAATACAATGCGATATCATATGAAACTGATAATTCGTGAAGACAGTGCAGGGGAAGTGGTCTTTCGTGTCTAGGTGTGTGTTTGTGAAAGACCCGATTAAGTCACTTTTTTCACGGATTAGCACATGCTGAGGATTTCAATTTCATGTCAACTACAATCACAACGCAATCGAGCCGGAACTTTCGCATATTGTGTACATATATTTTCTCTTGCCGTAACGTTAACCCTATCTGGCCTGGGCTTTTTGGGACCTGTTGTGGCCTGGGGGGGGGGGGGCGGGGGGGAGGGGGGGCCGAAATGGCCCCCATAATTATTTTTCTTACCCCTTGAGCTAGGGGACTGAAACTTACCACACTATACCCTTGGATCAACCTCTACCAGAAAATGCAGAAAAATCCAAGATGGTCGCTTTGATGACGTCACAGTGACGTCATTTTCAAAAACGGCATTTTGGGGGTCGATTTTTCAGTCAGAGTTTCCGAATTTTTTATTTATGCAATTTCTCCGCAAAAAACTGCATGATAAATTAGTAAATATTAATGTGATGTGAAATAAAATAGTTTTGCCCGCTTTTCGTCGACGACATCTTGAATTTACCCATGATCCTCTGCTCGGAGGGTTACGCAAATAGGCTCAAAATGACCCCAGTATAATAAACTATAAAGTCACGGACATTCAGCTGTCCATTGTTTGTCGTTCCGGAGATAGCTCAGAAAGTTTGGCAGGGAAGGGCCATTTCGCCCCCCTCCCCCCCCCCCAGGCCAGGTAGGCCTGGTACAATTATTTTTGCGACATTTTATTTTTTTTCCATTTCAATCGTTCCCCGCATATGCCAAACTGACGCCTTAGCGGTCACCCTGAAATTTCAAGTTTATTTCTGATATAAGCCTACCTAGATAAGTTTAGCGGAAATACTGACAATCGGAAATAGATGTGTTGATAATTCACATCACAGTCTGTGAAAAACTGTCGGTTTGAAACAACGGAGAAGGGGAGTGGTAGATTTCTTTAGAAAAAGTGAAACAAAACTGTTGGAATGGAGTGATTATAAACTCACCTTCTATTGTTTATTGCTGATTCTCTGTCTGGCAAACTAACTAAATACAGAGAGTAAGTAACCTCCACTTCAGAGTATAATTATACTTTGACCAACACATTAGTGATACAGCGTGTTGTCTGTGTGAAAGGCTGGTAACGAATGCTCCAACATTTCGATCTAGCGTTTATATTTATATTTTCTATTTACCAGCTGCTGATGCGGTCTGCAAAACCACTGTATTTCCATTACGAGCCTACGTGTTCCGAATCATTCGAACCTTCATTTGAAGGCATCTCAATTCCATTCTCGAAAGAAACCGAGCTATTTCGAGAGAGATCGAGATGGTCTTGCGCTCCGAGAGAATATAAAGAGCAAGCCGGGACAACAATCGATGGAGATAAGCCCTTCGAGACGAGGAACCCTTCGAGATGAGATGTTCGTCGTTTTTTGTCCCCCGCCGCAACGGGGCCGGGGAACTTTAAAATGGTTCTTGCTTCTATGTGTCCGTGCATGTCCGTGCATGTCTGTTCGAATGGTTACTTCCTAACGCTTTGTTCGATTCTTCCGAAATTCGGCATACGCATTCCTTGCGACAAGACGCCAGTCGGTATCGCATTTCAGCAACATCTGCCTGAAGGTGGCGCCACTGGGTTAAAATGGTTCTTGCTTCTATGTGTCCATGCATATCCGTGGATGTCCGTGCATGTCTGTTCGAATGAATACTTCCTAACGCTTTATTCGATTCATCTGAAATTGGGCATACGCATTCCTTGCGACAAGACGCCAGTCGGTATCGCATTTCAGCAACATCTGCCTGAATGAATCTTGCTTCTTTGTGTACGTGGATGTCAGTTACAAGCGATAACTTCCAAACGCTTTCTTGGATTCTTCCGAAATTCGGCACACGCATTCCTTATGAGAATACGCGGTTGCGTACTGGATTTCAGTAACATTTGCCCGAAGGTGGCGCCACTGAGTTTCGCTCCTTCATGTCCGTTCCAGTTAAAATGGGTCTTGCTCTCTTTGCGTCTGTGGATGTCTGTTCAAATCCTTTACAGGCGATAAGATTTGTCGGATTCCTTCGAATTTAGCATATACACTCCTTGTGGCCAGACATGGGTTGGTATTGCGTTTCAGCAAGATCCACCTGAAGGTGGCTCCATTGGGTCTTGTTCCAATCTTCTGTGCATGTCCATGGTTTCCATTCAAATTCTTCACAAGCGATAACTTCCAAATGCTCTAATAATTAGGAATCCCTAAATGCGTTTGCCATTTTTCTTCTTTCTTCCGCTTCTCGCTGTTAGTTTTGAATTTCATGTCTCTTTAAATGAAGGACACCATTTTCTTAAATTTGCTGTCCAGTCCTTCTATCCCACATCATATGATTTACACTAAAGCTTTTGCAAGAACCATATTTTTTTTTCAGAAGTATAATATGAAATAACTGGGGGGAATCCCCGCAGTACCGAACCCGTGTTAGTTCTGAATTTTGTGTCGCCTTAAATGAAGGACATTTCCTTCAACTTTGCTATGAACTCATTCTATTCCACATCATATGATTTACCCTAAAGCTTTTGCATGAACCATATGATATTTCAGAAGTATAATATGAAATAACTGGCGGGGAAAAAATCCCTGTTTTTTTAAATTTCGTGTCATCTTAAATTAAGGACAACATTTTCTTCAATTTTGCTATCAAATAATTGTATCTCACATCATATGATTCACCCTAAAGCTTCAGCAGGAACCATTTGTGTCCACAGGTGTAATTTACTATATTAATTACAACTGAGTTCCTAAAATTTGGGTGCACACTGTGCATATGACCAATTTCCTGAATTGAATTGAATTCCACCTTGTGGTTTTTCGGACTGATAGATGATGGCATGCAGTTGTCAGTGTGGTTGTTTGTACAGGGAGCTTTCTATGGCTTTCATGTCAGCACACCTACCACTACCCTCAAGAAGAGCATGTCCCCATCCCCAGGGCGCCGAGCCGCACCCTCTATCTCCCAAACTAGCCCTCGCCCGATCCTCATATATTGTGTTTGAGCATATATATCTCCAATATATCTTGGCAGAAGCTGAAATTTGTGTGTTGTCTGCAATATTTGGTTAATATTGGGATAATTGCAACCCCAAAAGGTTTCAATTTATCAAGCACAGACCCATGTTTTTGTATTTGGTAAATGGATCCCTTGTCTGCAGATTTTTCCTTGGAATTGTTTTTCGTGCCAATCCGCTTCTGGGTGGCGCCACCTTGGGCCAAGTTAAATTGCATCTCCAGACAATAACTTTTGAAAACCTTAAGAATTCTTTCCAAATTTGGTGTGGTGGTACCTTGTCTCAAGATCTGGCTTGAGAATGTTTTTCATGTTGATAGGGCGACCACCTGAAAGCTAAGTTAAGTGTTTCCAAACAATAACTTTTAAAAACCTGAACCGATTCATTCCAAAGTTGGTGTGTAGGTACCTCACCTCAATTTCTCGTTTGGCATTGTTTTTCATGCCGATCAACATATAGGTGGTGCCACCTGGGGGTAAATTTAAAATTATGTTTCCGGACAATAACTTTTTAATATTTGAATGAATTCTTTCCAAGTTTGGTATACATGTACCTTACCTGAAGGTTTCATTTGGTATTGTTTTTCTTGTCGATCTGCTCATAGGTGTAGGCCACCTGTAGGCCCAAGTTAACATTTTCTATTTCCAATGTCAAGGGATCTTGCCTCAGGATCTTGGTTGGAATTATTGGTTATGCCTATCTGCCTACACATGGCGCTACCTGAGGGCCAAGGTAAAATCGCATTTCCGCACAGTAACTGTTGGGCCTTAATGGATTCTTTTAAATTTGGTATGTGGGTACCTACCCTCAAGGCATCTTATATGGGGTCCTGTTAATGATGTTTTTCCTAAGTTTTACGTTTTTACTTTCTGCACAATTAATCAATGTTTCCTTTACTAAAGATGCAAGAGGCATGCCTCCAATCGTATTCGATCGACTGTATCTAGTTGCATATGCATTCCTTGTGACAAGATGTTGATTGGTATTGCGTTTCAGAAAGATCTGCCTGTAGGTGGCGCTACTAGGGTTCTTTCCGTTCTTTTGTGCTGCAAGCAATAACTTTGAAACGCTTTGAAATGTTGCTCAAAATTTGGTTTCCGGGCAATAACTTGAGAACTGCTCATCAAATTCTTCCCAAATTAGGCACGCATATACATTGTACCTTGCCATGAGATGTTGTTTGGGAGTGCGTTATCCACTTCTGCTCAGAAAGTGACGCCACCTGATGATAAAATCTGAAATTTGTTTTTGGCCAATAACTTGAGAACTGCATGCTCATCGGATTCTTCTCAAACTTAGCATGCATGCACCATGCCAGGAGACGTTGCATGGGATTGCCTTTCACTCACTTGCACTTACAGGTGGCACCACCTGGTGGCAAAATCCCAAATTTGTCTCCGGGTAATACCATGACCTAAGATTTCGCTTGAGATTGCATTTTGTCCACTTGCGCCTATAGGTGGCGCCACCAGGTGTTAAAATCCAAATTTGTTTTCAGCCATTAACTTGAGAACTGCTCATCGGAATCTCCTCAAATTTAGCATGCATGTATCACGTCAGGAGATGTTGCGTGGGATTGCGTTTGGCTCACTTTTACTCACAGGTGGTGCCACTTGGTGGCGAAATATCAGATTTGTTTCCGGGTAATAACTTGAGAACCGCTCATCAGATTCTTCTTAAATATGGTATGAATATATCATGACATATGATGTCGCATGGGATTGCGTTTCGCCCACTTGTGCTTACAGGTAGCACCACCTCGTGTCAAATCTAGATTTGATTTCGCTCATCAGATTTTTCTCCAATTTGGTATGCAGATACCATGCCATGATATGTCTCTTGAGATTGTATTTCACCTGCTTCTGCATACTGGTGGCGAGACCTGGTGGAAAAATCTGAAATTTGTTTCTGGCAATAATTTGACAACTGCTCATCGGATTCTTCTCAAATTTGGTATTCATATGCCCTAAGATGTCACTTGGGATTGTGTTTCGCACACTTGTGCATACAAATCTAAATTTGGTTTCCGGACAATAACCCCTTTTCAGATTCTTCCCAAAGTTTGTATGCTGATACACCATGTCATGAGATGATCCTTGGGATTGCATTTCGTCCACTTGCACCTACAGGTGGCGACACCTGGTGGCAAATTTAAAATTTTGTTTCCAGACAATAGGTTGAGGATGCATTCAGTTTCTCGTCAAATTTGGTTTGCAGATAATATGCCTTGAGGTGTCACTTGGGGTCACTTCTCGATTACATAATGTCCATGCTTCACTGCATGGAAGCTAATTTACAGAAGCAAAAAAATGTTCAGTCAACCGTTCTGAGTTGATTTTTAAACTTGGGAAGGCAGAAAGACCCTTCCGCATCCAACGCCTATGAAGTATAGCAGTTGCATATCATGTATATCCCCCGAGACCAACAATGCTAAAAAATATTACTGCCATTTCGGCGGGGGACTTAGCATCCTCTGGATGCTTGTTCTCGATTGGAGGTGACCTATTTAATATCGTATCATCTTCTTTTCGTAGCATCACCTGAACCTATGGTTATGTGGTGATGGACCATGATCATTACAGATGATGTGCTACGATATCAGTTTCCCTGGACTCTCCCTGGGTGTGATTGAATGCAGGTGAAGCTGAAAATAAGCTGTAAAATATAAACATTAATATTTTCATCTGTGCAAAGTTCCGTGACTTCCTACAGAAGTCCCTAGTTGTATTTATTCTTTCAAATCACTCAATATGGATGATTTAAAATGCCATGCTGTGTCAAGGATATTGGAATTATCATAGATTCTGCTGCCATCCCTAGTGGAATTGCGCGAGAAGTTTTTGGTGAGGTAGGAGTAGCAGGCACATGTTGCAGAAATCTTTTGCATGTGAACCAATGTTTACTATCCCTTCATTTATAAAGCTGATGAAGCTTATTGATGCAATTGTGTCGTTGTTAACGCCAACCAAAGCACTGCCTTGGTGCTGGAGGTGATTACTTCTGTGCGTACCCTTTCGACTCCTCTCCAATCACGTTCAAAGAAGATCTTTCGTCTTGGGAGCATGACCAGTAGGAAACCTGAGATTTTGAAATCATATAACTGCGAAATCACTGATAAATCTAAGAAAAAAAATGACCTTAGATTTGTTAAATGTGTTGGTTTAGAGTCTAGTAAACTGATTTGGCGTATCATGGGGTTACTTCATAGTTTCCACTTGAACATCAACAATATCGAGGCAACCACTCAACGACTAGTCTGAATGTGAGATACCGATGGGGGCTTTTCTGTGGAGTCATAAGCTTTGTTTTGTTTAGAATCTTTATTTGGTTGTATTTTAATCTTCAACTTTTTCCGCCTTTCACATATTTCACCAATTTGAGATCCCCAATGCTAAGTATATTCACAAGCATTGACAGGGAACTTCATCAGAGAATTGATTAACGATTGTTCTACAGCGCTTGATTTTGAAGTTCCATATTTGATCTTTAGTAAGAGATTTACGTTGTTCGTCGCTTTATAGGTGTAATTTATAAAATCCTCTCTCTCACACACACATGTAAAATCGATTAATGTGAGCTTAGACACAAAACTGACATTCCCCATGGTATTCAGTTGAATAATGAATATTCTGCTTCTTCGAGACACTTTCCGTCAAGAAAGATGCGGGCAACAAATTTTATATGGTTCAAGCCTGAAACAATGATGGTGTTCGTATAGCATTCTTAGAGATAACATTTCGAGATTATTGTTTCTTTGTTGTTTTTTTTTCCATTTCTCTCTATGTGATACGTGGACGTCCTATTTAAATTACCGCTCACAGATTTGTCGTTGATGCAAATATAAAATAAATTGTATTGAAAACGGAATCTTTCTAGCATATCATCAATTGTAATTATGTCACATCAATCATAGGAACATTTATCATCCGTTCTTGAACGTACAGCATGTACCTTCGACATACATCATCGCTCGCCCAGACATGGCATTCTTGGGACCCTTGTCTTATTTTGTGTATGGGGGATTGTACAGGTACACATCTTAGCTTGCTAAGGGCATTTCACGTTTCACTTAACACTACCCTTACATTACCGCTGTGATTCGGCATGTATTTCACACGGCGTCATCTATCTAGAGGGAGATAATCGAGTTCGAAAGTTGTTCCCAAAGCATGAGGTCAAATGTCGGCCCCATTTAAACGAGCCAATGAAATTATCTGTATTCAAATATTTCTCAGACGTGCAGAGATGTCAGTTTCACGAGGCGCAAGACTGGGGGAGTCGACGCGAGACCAAAACGAAGTTGTGCGAATTAGCTATTTTATTTCTGACTCTAGTGGAGCATGCTTCTTTGTTAAATCATATTACCAACGGCCTAACATATTTGAAAACAAAATAAAACCAGCGACAGACCACAGGAAAATGATATGCTTTTTATTTTGTGATGGGGGCACTTCGAGGCCCACCATGGGATCGTTTCAATCGATCACTTTCTGGAGGTGTGTCTTCGTTGTATGAATGTGATTGCACCGATATCGGATGTAACGGGACCAGTCGGATGTGACCATTTGGGAAACGCCCTATTACACGCAGATAGCACCCGTTACCGCATGGCTACGAGCAGAAGTTTCTACGTATGATCGTGCCATGCGTTCGGATGATGGCATGTACACAGATTAAATCGAAACAGTCTGACAGAGTAACTGCACTTCGAAGGCGAGAAGTCCCACGCTATGTTGACCGTGTATGTGAATCAGACAGATGGGGATAGATATAGAACAGAGCGTTCGCTTCAAGGTCGATAGACCGGGAGCTACATTGTGACATTTTCCCGAGAGCAGTGGCAATATTTACTAGCGGAACGACATCGGTGACTTTGAAAAACAACGGTCAACGGAACGTCTATGTCCCGCCTATGAAGGAAAGTAAAACAGTTATTGACCATCCCTGTGGCATACAAATGTACCTATCAACCCGCAGATACACACTTTAGAAAAGGGGACTGCAAAATAATGCATTCATGAGCTCAATGCTTACACCACTATATATCTGGGTCCAGCTCTACTAGAAAATGTAAAAATATTCCAAGATGGCTACAATGATGGCATCACAGTGTCGCCATTTGAAAAAAAAAATGCACAAATCTATTTATGTTTTCTTCGCAAAAATTAGCCCACTTTTTCATGCGAAAACGTAAGAGATATGGTGGAAATGTCACATTTCTAGTACATGACCGCCATTTTTAGCCCACCATCACCAGATGGTGAGCTGTTCAAATCAATTTTCGTCCGTGGTCCGTCAGGGCGTCCGTCGTCCGTCCGTCCGTCAGTCAGTCCGTCCGTAAACAATTCATGTTATCGCGATTTCTCAGGAACTACTTTATGGATCTTTCTCAAATTTGGTACACAGGTTCCCCTTGGGATCTAGTTGTGCAAGATAGCTTTCTGGTCCGATTCGAAAATCCAGAATGGCCACCAGGCGGCCATCTTGGATTTCCCCATGAAAATTTGTTATCGCGATTTCTCAGGAACTACTGCATGGATCTTTCTCAAATTTGGTACACAGGTTCCCCTTGGGGTCTAGTTGTGCAATATACCTTTTCTGGTCCAATTTGAAGATCCCATATGGCCACCAGGCAGCCATCTTGGATTTCACCATGAATCCTTATCACGATTTCTCAGGAAGTATTACATGAATCTTTGTCAAATTTGTACACAGGTTCCCCTTGGGGTCTAGTTGTGCAAGATACCTTTTCTGGTCCGATTCGAAAATCCAATATGGCCACCAGGTAGCCATCTTGGATTTCCCCATGAAACCTTGTTATCGCGATTTCTCAGGAACTACTTCATGGGTCTTTCTCAAATTTGGTACACAGGTTCCGCTTGGGGTCTAGCTGTGCAAGATGCATTTTCTGGTCCGATTCGAAAACCCAATATGGCCACCAGGCAGCCATCTTGGATTTCCCCATGAAACATTGTTATCGTCATTTCTCAGGAACTACTGCATGGGTCTTTCTCAAATTTGGTACACAGGTTCCCCTTGGGGTCTAGTTGTGCAAGATACCTTTTCTGGTCGAATTCGAAATTCCAATACGGCCACCAGGCAGCCATCTTTGATTTCCCCATGAAACTTTGTTATCATCATTTCTCAGGAAGTACTATATGGATCTTTCTCAAATTTGGTGCACAGGTTCCCCTTGTGGTCCAGTTGTGCAAGATTCATTTTCTGGTCCGATTCCAAAATCCAATATGTCCATCAGGCGGCCATCTTGGATTTCTCCATAAAACTTTGTTATTGCGATTTCTCAGGAACTACTGCATGGATCTTTGTCAAATTTGGTACACAGGTTCCCCTTGTCGTCTAGTTGTGTAAGATACCTTTACTGTTCCAATTCGAAGTTCCAATATGGCCGCCAGGCAGCCATCTTGGATTTCCCCATGAAATTTTGTTATCGTGATTTCTCAGGAAGTACTTCATGGATCTTTCTCAAAGTTGGTACACAGGTTCCCCTTGGGGTCTAGTTCTGCATGATACCTTTTCTGGTCGAATTCGAAATTCCAATATGGCCACCAGGCAGCCATCTTGGATTTTCCCATGAAACTTTGTTATCGTGATTTCTCAGGAAGTACTTCATGGATCTTTCTCAAATTTTGTACACAGGTTCCCCTTGTGGTCCAGTTGTGCAAGATTCATTTTCTGGTCCGATTCCAACATCCAATATGTCCATCAGGCGGCCATCTTGGATTTTCCCATGAAACTTTGTTATTGATGGATCTTTTTCAAATTTGGTACACAGATTCCCCTTGTCTAGTTGTGCAAGGTACCTTTTCTGGTTCGATTCGAAAATCCAATATGGCCACCAGGCGGTCATCTTGGATTTCCCCATGAAACCTTGTTATCGTGATTCCTCGAAGTACTGCTGGGATCTTTCTCAAATTTGGTACATAGGTTCCCCTGGTGTCTAGTTGTGTGAAATACCTATTTCGATCCGATTCAAAAATCCAATATGGCCACCGGGCGCCCATCTTGGATTTCCCCATGAAACTTTGTTATCGTGATTTCTCAAGAAGTACTGCATGGATCTTTCTGAAATTTGGTACACAGGTCCCACATGGGGCCTAGTTCACCAGGCAGCCATCTTGGATTTTCCCATGAAACTTTGTTATCGTGATTTCTCAGGAAGTACTTCATGGATCTTTCTCAAATTTTGTACACAGGTTCCCCTTGTGGTCCAGTTGTGCAAGATTCATTTTCTGGTCCGATTCCAACATCCAATATGTCCATCAGGCGGCCATCTTGGATTTTCCCATGAAACTTTGTTATTGATGGATCTTTTTCAAATTTGGTACACAGATTCCCCTTGTCTAGTTGTGCAAGGTACCTTTTCTGGTTCGATTCGAAAATCCAATATGGCCACCAGGCGGTCATCTTGGATTTCCCCATGAAACCTTGTTATCGTGATTCCTCGAAGTACTGCTGGGATCTTTCTCAAATTTGGTACATAGGTTCCCCTGGTGTCTAGTTGTGTGAAATACCTATTTCGATCCGATTCAAAAATCCAATATGGCCACCGGGCGCCCATCTTGGATTTCCCCATGAAACTTTGTTATCGTGATTTCTCAAGAAGTACTGCATGGATCTTTCTGAAATTTGGTACACAGGTCCCACATGGGGCCTAGTTCATCAGGCGGCCATCTTGGATTTCCCCATGAAACTTTGTTATCGTGATTTCTTAGGAAGTACTTCATGGATCTTTCTCAAATTTGGTACACAGGCTCCCCTTGTGGTCCAGTTGTGCAAGATTCATTTTCTGGTCCGATTCCAAAATCCAATATGTCCATCAGGCGGCCATCTTGGATTTTCCCATGAAACTTTGTTATTGCGATTTCTCAGGAACTACTGCATGGATCTTTGTCAAATTTGGTACACAGGTTCCCCTTGTCCTCTAGTTGTGCAAGGTACCTTTTCTGGTCCCATTCGCAAATCCAATATGGCCACCAGGCGGCCATCTTGGATTTCCCCATGAAACTGTGTTATCGTGATTCCTCGAAGTACTGCTGGGATCTTTCTCAAATTTGGTACATAGGTTCCCCTGGTGTTTAGTTGTACATATTTCAATCCGATTCAAAAATCCAATATGGCCACCAGGCGCCCATCTTGGATTTCCCCATGAAACTTTGTTATCGTGATTTCACAAGAAGTACTGCATGGATCTTTCTGAAATTTGGTACACAGGTCCCACATGGGGCCTATTTGTTCAATATACCTTTTTTGGTCCGATTCGAAAATCGAAGTTACGCTTCAAATTAATACGGTATTCCCGATTTGTGATGTTGCATCACAAGAGTCGGCGGATGAAACGGTGAGGCATATTCTATATATTGCCTACAGAGAATATCCGTACCTTCACCTTTCATATCAAGGAGTTCAAATAATTCAGAGTTAAAATGTATTTCTTCAAGTTTTCTTTAGTCCATGCAGTTTGCAAGTGAACTGCCCCATCGTTTCGTCTGCCGGCGGGTCGGCTACATGAAGGGACGCCAGTCTTGTGACACCACGACATAACTCGATAATTGTAGACTACTGCATGTTTCGATCCAAGGGAGATAATCAGGATTGAGACACTTTCAAAGTTTCAAATTTACTGCGCGTACCGGATCCCTTCAGTATTAAGTATTGTACCATCTAATACTATTTTCGAGCATGGTATCTTAAAAGAGATATCTCAAACTAGCCCAGTAAACAGAACAGAATTAGCATTCGTTCCTAATTATAAAATCTTATATATGTTTCATAGCTCATGCCAAAGTGTCAAAGAGATCTGTCTTCGCTTCCAGTACCCAATGATGACACGTGCAAAAATAAAAAATAAAATAAAATACTACAACACGAAGACGAAGGATCCTCCGTACATGTACATTCACTTTCAGGCTAACTTTGCTCATTTCTATTGTACTATAACAACCGACATACGTACAGTTTCTAGAAATCTTGTAACTCCTAAAACTTAGAAATATGATATTTTGGTCTTTTCCAGTGTCCCATTTTCGATCTTTTTCGCTCAGATTCGAAATTCTGTAAACAAAATTACAAATCAATCGCTTGTTCCTAGCAACAATGGACAAACAGATCCTCTTGTCATTAGCTTACACGTATCGGACAATGGTGGGCGCCAAGATCCTTCAGGATCTCTCGTTAATTTACCCATGATCCTCTGCTCGGGAGTCTCGCAAATAGGCTCAAAATGACCCTAATATGATAAGCTGAAAAACCATACAGTGTCAGCTCGTTCCGCAGAGAGGAGCAAAATACCAACAGGGGGTAGGGTTAACAGATCATATTGTGATTTTTAATTCTCTAAAAAATATTCTGTACTGTGGTACAGAAAAGTTATGTTCTACTAAAAGTTGAAAAGTCCTGATTCCCCTGCATTTTGGTCCCTGTACTGCTTCCTCTCCCCAGACACATAAATATTCCCAGCTCCCTATATCTGAGACCTTATCATGTAGCAATTGTCCTAATTGTAGAACTAAAAAGATCTATAAGTACAAAATAACCAAGAATAACATTTAACACTATCGACGATTTTTATCCAGTCCTCGTCTTCGACATTTCCTCTATCGCCAGACGGCCCCCCCCCCCCCGTATGATCCGGACTTGTATGTCTGACCCGTTTCAGAAGATTTCACACTGTGTTTGTCAATCAAAGTGGATCTCGTGAGAACAGTCACATCCATGCTGTTAAGGTGTGGGTCCCTTGCTTATCATGCTAGCAAAGATAACACTCACTGTGATACTGGCATGTGGTAGAGTATATATTTCCCTTAGCGTCCTGTAAATACATTGGCCATCCACGTGTGTTCAGAAAGGACTTGATTTGACATAACATGCTAATGTCCAGATGCGTTCATAAATAGTAAACGCATTATGGCAGCAGAACGGGAAACCCACAGTTTGAACACAGGGAACAATTACCTGCTATCGTATGGATCTGTGGGCCCAAACGTGAACTTGATACAGTTTGACGATTCGTCTGTAGAATCATCCAGTACAGGTAAGACAAGATGGAGTTATCGTTAAATAAATTACATGCCAATCGGTTCACTGATTCACTGGTGCACTAGGTTAGCTGGTCACGGTGGTTAGACAAGAATATTAGTAGTAGGTAGCAAGGATTTCAGGTCCCATTTTCCAGAGAGGTAACTCTTGGTTCCCCGTTTTTCCGCCAGGGGGCGCCACCAGTCCCGTATGACGTCACTTCCGGCCTGGGTGAATGGAGCGTGACCTGTGAACATGATAGGATATGTACTGACCTGTCTGTGGGGTTTTCCCGCCAGAATTTCGCTGTCGTCTGCTTGGGCTGGGGGTTGTCACGTGCCGAACACCTGGCTCCTCGAATTGCAACATTGTTGCACGTTCGCTACAATGTTGCGAAGATGTCACGGAGATCACCAAAGAGACACGGATGTGCTCGAAGATGTCACGGAGATCCCGAAGGGGCGAGAAGTGTCCCTAGTGTAGCGATTGGGTCGTATGAGGTATCAATATGAAGCATTCGTGAAGAGGCATCTCATAGGGTGGGTGTGGAGTTGAAATATCGTCATTCTGCGCATGCGCGATAGACCAATGTTATGGAAATAGACGTTTTGGGGTCTAGGTGGGTCACTAGTGGTCCGATGGAGTCGAGTGAGGTATCAATGTGAAGCATATGTGAGGGGGCATCTGATGGGCTGGATGCGGGGTTGAAATATGGTCATTCGGCGCATGCGCGGTAGACCAAGTGTATGGAATAGACGTTTTGGGACCTAGGGGAGCCCCTAGTGGGTCGATGTAGTCGTATGAGGTATCAATGGGAAGCATTCGTGAAGGCGCATCGGATGGGCTGGGGTTTGAATATCGTCATTCTGCGCATGCGCGGTAGACGAAGGGTATGGAAATAGAGGTTTTGGGATCGAGGGGGTTCCCTAATGGGCCGATGGAGTTGCATGAGGTATCAATGTGAAGCCTATGTGAGGGGGCAACCGCCTGGACTAGTGTCTCGGTCGTTGTCCACATTCTGCGCATGCGCAGACAGGGAATTTTGGGAAAAGGGTATGGAAATAGACGGTTTGGGATCTAGGTGAGCTACTAATGAGCCGATGGAGTTGAGTGAGGTATCAATGTGAAGCCTATGTTAGGGGGCATCCGATTGGACTAGTGTCTCGGTCGTTGTCAACATTCTGCGCATGCGCAGACAGGAAATTCTGGGAAAAGGGTGTGGAAATAAACGTTTTAGGGTTTAGGTGAGCCCCTAATGATCCTATGGTGTCGTGTGAGGTCTTATTTTGAAGCTGTCGTGGGGGAGCATCCGCCTGGGCTAGTGTGTCGTTCGTTGTGAATAGTCTGCGCATGGGTAGTCTGGCCGTAGTATAGAAATAGATGTGTTGGGGTTTAGGTAGGCCCTTGATGGTCTGATGGGGTCGAGTGAGATAACAAAGTAAAGCATACGTGAGGGAGTATCGGACGGGCTGGGTGTGACGTGGAACTCACGTTATTCTGCGCATGCGCAGTAGAGAAAGTGTATGGAAATAGACATTTTGGCGCCGACATGGGTCACTATGGGTCCGATGGAGTCGTATGAGGTCTTATGTTGAAGCTCTTGGGAAGCAGCATCCGACTGGACCCAGGGCTCGTCCGTGCCCAACAGTCTGCGCATGCGCAGTCTCGTCGTAGTATACAAAGCAGGCATGTTGGGAGATGCGTGAGGGTGTGTGTGTGACCCACCACTATGGGTCCATGGTTGTGGTCGGGTGTTGGCGTGGGTTCTGCGCACAGACGTCACTTCCGGGTTTTACTAAAACTACCTTCGAACACAGAAGAGTTCCAATTTTCCCCTTAGACGTAGGGTCCGTATGTTCAACATCCGGATTTTCTCCGGCCCGACCCGGTCCGCAGCGCGCTCGGGTTATCCGGATGTGCGCGGCATCACCGGAAATGCGCGGATGAATGTCGGGTCAAAAGGTCAAAGGTCACATCCAGGTCAAAAGGTCTCCCTTTCGGCAATGTTCGGCATCGATATACATAGCTTTAACACAAAAAGGGGATTGTAAATTAACCTGGGAAGGATGGGCAGGTCCATTTGCACCAATCAGCGGTCGAGAAAAAGAACCAATGAGCGATCGATAAAGAACCAATGGACGGGTACTAGAATTTCGCTCACGTCTGCGCCTACATCCGGGTACTAGAATGCTTTCACCTACGTCCGCGCCTGCATCCGGGCACTTCTATGTAGGTGTATAAAAGTGGGACTTTTTAGGGCACTGGAGCTATACCATGACACGTGGAGAAAATTTTCCAGGGGATCCAGGAGCGCCTCCGGCGCTGTAATCTTTGTTGTTGTTGCTCTCTTTTTGCATTAACCCATCAGAATAGTACGTATCACGGACTACACCCGTAGCGCTACGTATAAGCGCGCATGTGTGACATGGTCTATAAAACACATCCCTCTGGATTCCACACCTTTATTTCTACGGTTGCAGAGCCATGAGGGAGATCCAGCCCTATGCGACTCGCATTTCACAGCATGCCACCATGGTTAATTCACTCACGGGTTACCGAGCAGTGGTTAGATCCATGTTTGCAGATGGCGACGACAACGAGGGGCGACGCCAGATCCTGAAAGAGTTCACAGAAGAGGTCCTCGACAGAGTGCACACGATGGAGAGGTGTGCCATCACTCACCACTACTGGACTATGACAGCCATCCTTGATGCTCGGGCTATGGACCACGAGCGCTCACGCCGGAACCAGCGACGGCTGGTTGGCCTCACAATAGTCTTTGCCCTATTGACCCTGGCGCTGTGGCATTGACAGCGGGACCTCACCATAAATACGAAAGACAGTCAGAGTGTGTGTCATTCACCGTTCGTCATTGGGTCAACCATGTCACCTGTCCTACGAGCCATCCTTCCCCTTACACCCCGGGTGGGGTTACACGTCTATGAAGATAAAGCCACCCTCGTGGAAGACCGTGGAGATGTTGGCTGGTCGCGTGCTGAGACCGTATCGAATATGGTCACGCTACACCGTGACGGCTGGACCAAATTTAAACGGTTGTTGAGCGGTGAGCTCGATGGAAACCTCATCCACATAGACAATGCCATCTACGTACACCGTGGACCCTTCTTCAGAAGATTTCACACTGTGTTTGTCAATCAAAGTGGATCTCGTGAGAACAGTCACATCCATGCTGTTAAGGTGTGGGTCCCTTGCTTATCATGCTAGCAAAGATAACACTCACTGTGATACTGGCATGTGGTAGAGTATATATTTTCCTTAGCGTCCTGTAAATACATTGGCCATCCACGTGTGTTCAGAAAGGACTTGATTTGACATAACATGCTAATGTCCAGATGCGTTCATAAATAGTAAACGCATTATGGCAGCAGAACGGGAAACCCACAGTTTGAACACAGGGAACAATTACCTGCTATCGTATGGATCTGTGGGCCCAAACGTGAACTTGATACAGTTTGACGATTCGTCTGTAGAATCATCCAGTACAGGTAAGACAAGATGGAGTTATCGTTAAATAAATTACATGCCAATCGGTTCACTGATTCACTGGTGCACTAGGATAGGTGGTCACGGTGGTTAGACAAGAATATTAGTAGTAGGTAGCAAGGATTTCAGGTCCCATTTTCCAGGGAGGTAACTCTTGGTTCCCCTTTTTCCGCCAGCGGGGCGCCACCAGTCCCGTATGACGTCACTTCCGGCCTGGGTGAATGGAGCGTGACCTGTGAACATGATAGGATATGTACTGACCTGTCTGTGGGGTTTTCCCGCCAGAATTTCGCTGTCGTCTGCTTGGGTTGCCCTCCACAGTTTCGTAGTAATGGCCCCTCTCTAATTTCATAATACGATAGACTGCCCTTGTTCTGCTACATCATAATTCTGCTTGTCTCCTTAATAGCTTATATCTATAATGCCATCCTATTCAGCATTATCAACGCTGCAAACGAGTACGTACAAATCGAGGGCTGGCTTCGTCTACACGCTGATTGGGATCATGGAGTAAAGTTTGTCCTGCCTCAGTTATGCCCCTTGGGTGTGCCTAAAAATCGGCACTCATTTACGGGAAGAAAATCTGACAAAAAACGGTTAGGTTGACACCCACTTTTGTTTGCCTTTTTAAGTTGAGACCGAACCAGGGAACGTGTGTACGAAGTTTAATTAAAATCGCTCTTACAGATTTTTCTGGAAATTGAGCCGAATTTGACCATTTTTCGACATTTTTAAGGGGTTTTCTAGGAAAAATGAAGCAAGCATGGAGAAGAATGTTCGAGTTTAAATTTTCTATAACATAGCAGTGGTATATCTTAAAATAATAGTTTCATCGTGCTCTTTCAGAAAATATATACATATAAGTGATTTGGGTTGAAGGTTTTACGACAACTGGTGGCCGAAAAACGGACCCATAGTCTATTCCATGCCGAAGGAAAGAATCTCTGGAGTGCACCCTTGGGCTCGGGGTTGTCACGTGCCGAACACCTGGCTCCCCGAATTGCAACATTGTTGCACGTTCGCTACAATGTTGCGAAGATGTCACGGAGATCACCGAAGAGACACGGAGGTGCCCGAAGATGTCACGGAGATCCCGAAGGGGCGAGAAGGGTCCCTAGTGTACCGATTGGGTCGTATGAGGTATCAATGTGAAGCATTCGTGAAGAGGCATCTGATAGGGTGGGTGTGGAGTTGAAATATCGTCATTCTGCGCATGCGCGATAGACCAATGTTATGGAAATAGACGTTTTGGGGTCTAGGTGGGTCACTAGTGGTCCGATGGAGTCGAGTGAGGTATCAATGTGAAGCATATGTGAGGGGGCATCTGATGGGCTGGATGTGGGGTTGAAATATGGCCATTTTGCGCATGCGCGGTAGACCAAGTGTATGGAATAGACGTTTTGGGATCTAGGGGAGCCCCTAGTGGGTCGATGGAGTCGTATGAGGTATCAATGTGAACCATTCGTGAAGGCGCCTCCGACGGGCTGGGTGTGGGGTTGGAATATCGTCATTCTGCGCATGGGCGGTAGACGAAGTGTATGCAAATAGAGGTTTTGTGATCGAGGGGGGTCCCTAATGGGCCGATGGAGTTGTATGAGGTATCAATGTGAAGCCTATGTGAGGGGGCAACCGCCTGGACTAGTGTCTCGGTCGTTGTCCACATTCTGCGCATGCGCAGACAGGGAATTGTGGGAAAAGGGTATGGAAATAGACGTTTTGGGATCTAGGTGAGCCACTAATGAGCCGATGGAATTGAGTGACATATCAATGTGAAGCCTATGTGAGGGGGCATCCGATTGGACTAGTGTCTCGGCCGTTGTCAACATTCGGCGCATGCGCAGACAGGGAATTCTGAGAAAAGGGTGTGGAAATAAACGTTTTAGGGTTTAGGTGAGCCCCTAATGATCCTATGGTGTCGTGTGAGGTCTTATTTTGAAGCTGTCGTGAGGGAGCATCCGCCTGGGCTAGTGTGTCGTTCGTTGTCAATAGTCTGCGCATGCGCAGTCTGGTCGTAGTATAGAAATAGATGTGTTGGGGTTTATATAGGCCATTAATGGTCTGATGGGGTCGAGTGAGATATCAATGTAATTACAAGCGTCTAGTCCGTCATTCATAATCCAGCCGTCGTCCATTAGAGAATATCCGCGTCCGTAATCCAAAGACCTATTCCATTTTCCACATAACAGTATTAGCACCAAATTCAAAAAGACAATCATAGTATACATAAACATAGGCTTGTTTCCTGCAAGAGAGAAGCGGTCAACAGTTTTCAATGATGCCGGCAAGACATCATGATGTTCCAAAAATATCAAATCCGTATCGCTGATCAGTATTCTTAATCCATAATATTCGTTATAGAGTCGTCATCTAAAAAAAAAGATGTATCTCAGTCACGCTTTGATTGTGACTGTTCATATGAGTACCATGAGGATCTTGAAGTACATGGGTTCATACGGCCCCTAGCCCCGGGTTAAGCGGAATTAGACAGCATACGTGAGGGAGTATCGGACGGGCTGGGTGTGACGTGGAACTCACGTTATTCTGCGCATGCGCAGTAGAGAAAGTGTATGGAAATAGACATTTTGGCGCCGACATGGGTCACTATGGGTCCGATGGAGTCGTATGAGGTCTTATGTTGAAGCTCTTGTGAAGCAGCATCCGACTGGACTCAGGGCTCGTCCGTGTCCAAGAGTCTGCGCATGCGCAGTCTGGTCGTAGCATAGAAAGCAGGCATGTTGGGGGATGCATGAGGGTGTGTGTGTGACCCACCACTATGGGTCCATGGTTGTGGTCGGGTGGTGAGGTGGGTTCTGCGCACAGACGTCACTTCCGGGTTTTACTAAAACTACCTTCGAACACAGAAGAGTTCCAATTTTCCCCTTAGACGTAGGGTCCGGATGTTCAACATCCGGGTTTTCCCCGGATCGGCCCGGCCCTGCCCGGCCCGGCCCGGCCCGGCCCGGCCCGCAGCGCGCGCGGGTTATCCGGCCGCAGCGCTCGCGCGGGTTATCCGGAAGTGCGCGGCATTACCGGAAATGCGCGGATGAATGTCGGGTCAAAAGGTCAAAGGTCACATCCAGGTCAAAAGGTCTCCCTTTCGGCAATGTTCGGCAACAATGTTGCGGCATCGATATACATAGCTTTAACACAAAAAGGGGATTGTAAATTCACCTGGGAAGGATGGGCAGGCCCATTTGCACCAATCAGCGGTCGAGAAAAAGAACCAATGAGCGATCGATAAAAGAACCAATGGACGGGTACTAGAATTTCGCTCACGTCTGCGCCTACATCCGGGTACTAGAATGCTTTCACCTACGTCCGCGCCTACATCCGGGTACTTCTATGTAGGTGTATAAAAGTGGGACTTTTTAGGGCACCGGAGCTATACCATGACACGTGGAGAAAATTTTCCAGGGGATCCAGGAGCGCCTCCGGCGCTGTAATCTTTGTTCTTGTTGCTCTCTTTTTGCATTAACCCATCAGAATAGTACGTATCACGGACTACACCCGTAGAGCTGCGTATAAGCGCGCATGTGTGACATGGTCTATAAAACACATCCCTCTGGATCCCACACCTTCATTTCTACGGTTGCAGAGCCATGAGGGAGATCCAGCCCTATGCGACTCGCATTTTACAGCATGCCACCATGGTTAATTCACTCACGGGTTACCGAGCAGTGGTTAGATCCATGTTTGCAGATGGCGACGACAACGAGGGGCGACGCCAGATCCTGAAAGAGTTCACAGAAGCGGTCCTCGACAGAGTGCACACGATGGAGAGGTGTGCCATCACTCACCACTACTGGACTATGACAGCCATCCTTGATGCTCGAGCTATGGACCACGAGCGCTCACGCCGGAACCAGCGACGGCTGGTTGGCCTCACAATAGTCTTTGCCCTATTGACCCTGGCGCTGTGGCATTGACAGTGGGACCTCACCATAAATACGAAAGACAGTCAGAGTGTGTGTCATTCACCGTTCGTCATTGGGTCAACCATGTCACCTGTCCTACGTCCTTCCCCTTACACCCCGCGTGGGGTTACACGTCTATGAAGATAAAGTCACCCTCGTGGAAGACCGTGGAGATGTTTGCTGGTCGCGCGCTGAGACCGTATCGAATATGGTTACGCTACACCGTGACGGCTGGACCAAATTTAAACGGGTGTTGAGCGGTGAGCTCGATGGAAACCTCATCCACATAGACAATGCCGTCTACGTACACCGTGGACCCTTCTTCCCACGCCTGGACCGTTACCAAGACCCTACGCGAGGCTTCACCCTAGACCCCGATCTGTGGACAGCCTTCTTGAAAGTGGTGCCTATTGTGGACCAGCTGTTTACACCGGACGAGCGGTCAGCTGTTCAGTTGGAGTGGGCTCGTGGCCTGAGTGAAGCGGCGGCAGAACCCAATGAACAAATTACCAAACCTAGCAATGAAGCGGAGGCAGACGATGATGCCATTGATTATCCGGCTAGACTCAGTCAGCCCAGTAATATGACCACCCGATCCTTTGGTCTCACGGGGTTCTCCCTATAAATACGAGAGACAGTCAAATCTTGTACCATTCACGTACTGACCATGACGGAGCATATAATACGGGCGTATCTCAGCTTGACCCCCGAGGTCTTCCTGCACGTTTATGCGGATAAGGTCGATATCATGGAGGAGGTGGGAGACATCTGTGATGCGGACCTTACACAACCGTGCCCGGCTCACATTCGTCTGTCCCGAGAGGGCTGGACCAAATTCAAACGGATGTTGTCTGGTGAACTGGATGACGACCTCATCCACTTGTGTCACGATGTGTACATCCGACGCGGCCCCTTCTTTGCTCAATTGGCTCGGCTAGATGGGGGTACAGTCCATTTTACCCTTCACCCTGATCTATGGTCTGCATTGGAAGATGCCGTGGTAGATGTGGGTCAAGTGCTTACGGAGGAAGATCGGTCATCAGACGAGTTGGACTGGTCATTTACCATAGACAATGTGCTGGCAGAAGCCAACGAAGAAAATCAGAAAGAAACTCCGGCCCAAGATATACCCGTTATAAATAAGCGATAGAGCCAGAGTCCATCATCATGTGTCACCATGAAGAGCTGGGAGAAGGAGTTGGATAACTTATACTACAGTACCGACAGTCCGGCGGCCTATAGTGCATTGAAGGCTCTCTATCGAGCCGCCAACCCCCAGGGGATACAACGTGCTCAAGTCCGAGATTGGTTAAGAAAACAAGACACCTGTACCTTACATCGAGCTGTCCGTCGCCATTTTCTACGGAACCGGGTCATCGCAGAAGGACTAGATGCCCAGTGGCAAGCGGATTTGGTCGATATAAGCGCCTTTGCCAAACACAACGATGGGAATCGGTATATCTTGACGTGCATCGATATCCTGTCGAAGTATGCGTGGGTGGTACCCATCCGGATGAAAACGGGGGCGCATCTCATAGCGGCGTTCACGGACATCTTCAAGACCGGGCGCAAACCCATGTATTTGCAAACTGGCGAAGGCACGGAATTCCTCAACAGACCGTTCCAACAGTTTCTGAAAGCCCAGAAGGTGTTTTTCTTCCACACGTACAACGAGACCAAGGCTTCCGTGGTGGAAAGGTTCAACAGGACATTCAAAGGCCGCATGTATAAATATTTCACCTATAAGAATACAAGGCGGTACATCGATGTTCTCCCAAAACTTGTGAGTGGTTACAATCGAGCCTATCACCAGAGTATAGAGAGAGCCCCCATTACCGTGACCCATCGCAATAAAGCCCAAGTCCGGCGTGTGTTGTACCCCAGGCAATCGCAGCGAACGACGAAGGAGGTGTACAAGGTCGGGAACCCTGTACGGATCAGTAAAGTCAAAGGTCAATTTAAGAAAAGTTACTTGCCCAACTGGAGCGATGAGCACTTCCTGATTAAACGGCGCCTACCCCGATAGCAGCGAGTCTATGAACTGGAAGATCTTCAAGGGGAACCGTTGCTAGGCACGTTTTACGAGACGGAATTACAGCCTGTCGTAAAAACACAGCAAGACTACTACACGGTGAAGCAGATTTTGAAAACGGAACGTCGGCGTGGCAAACTGTTTCATTTCGTGAAATGGCAAGGCTGGCCCAGTTCCTTCAATTCCTGGGTGGCGGCCAACCAGGTGAAACGACTATAAAGCCAGACACCACTACCGTCATCGTTCATTCTACGTTCGACCACGGTGCTATGGACAAGCAGCAGCTGCCTCTGAACACGGCGTCTCCCAAAACGCGCAAAGCGCAAGTGGGCTTTGTGGTGATATTGCTAACCCTGCTGAGTGTGTTGTATGGAGGTGTGTTTTACGACGTAGCCTATGTCAGCACGCTACTTAACCAACTTAGAACTCCAGCTGTGAGTGGCAGTGAAACCAGTCTACAAATAGCACCAGTCACCTCCGTGATCGAAACGAGCCCAGTCACCACCACCACCACACCACGTGTACAAGCCACATCGAGCTCCACACCAAATATACAGTCAACACCTACATCAAGTATACCCACTACGTCTGAAAACCCACCGGATTTCATCCCTCACAGTGAACAGACAACGACGACCGACGTTGTACCCACCACCACTACTCCAGTTCACTCGTACCAAATTTACAAGAGCGGGTTACCACGACAGCGGATACACCACGAACCATGGACCCACGGTGGCAGCATCCTTTCACTTGCGTCATCGCAGGACCGACGGGTTCCGGCAAAACGCACTTCGTCAGGAAGCTCCTTCAACACGCCGACAGCATGATCACCCCACCCATTGCCCGAGTCGTGTGGTGTTATGGAGAATGGCAGGCGGCGTATGCAGCAATGCCCCACATCACGTTCGTGGAAGGCATACCTAACCTGGCCGATTTGGAACCGGACACCTTGGTGGTTCTGGATGATCTCATGGCGGAGACGGATGCGCGGGTCACCCAACTCTTTACCAAAGGCAGCCATCATCGACGGCTCAGCATCATCTACATTGTGCAAAATCTGTTCAGTAAAAACAAAGAACATCGGAACATCAGCTTAAATGCCCACTACCTGGTGGTCTTCAAAAACCCGAGAGATACCACTCAACTGCTGCACTTGGCGAGACAGATGTATCCCGGCCGCACACCGTTTGCGTTGGAAGCCTTTAAAGACGCGACAACCCCTCAGCACGGGTATATGCTATTCGACCTCAAGCAAGCCACCCCCGAACACCTTCGACTACGGACCGGCATCTTTCCCGGAGAGGCCCACCACGTATACATGCAAAAATAATGTAAACACACCCACAGTGGCTCCCCCAGCTGGAGTGTGTGTGTTTGATGATGGGGATAATAAAAAGAATTAATACCACAGCATGGTTAACTTTGTCTCTGTTCTCTGAGGTAGATAAAAAGGGCAGAGTTGTGGGTTCTGGCATCAGTTGTACATGATGTCTGCGCGAGTACGGAAGCACGCCCCGACGCTCCGTGTATTGAAGACGGCCCCACCCGAGTTGGCCCGAACCATTGTACGCGGTGCGGACACTGACCTTGTATGTTGACTGTGCGAGATCGGGTACAACCTGTTAAAAGGCAACGTTCCACTGACTCCGGCTCAGAAGACCAAGTTGGCCAAGCATAAGACTGGTCCCCGAACCCTAGTCCAGTAGCGAGTCTCTCAAACACAAAAGAAAAAGGTGGTACAGAAAGGCGGCTTTATCGGGGCCATCTTAGCACCGTTGGCCGCTTCCGTGTTGGGTCCAGTATTGGGTGGACTCTTCGGCCGACAATGAACCACACGAAAAAAATGGTCCTCGTCGAACCACGGTTCCTTCAAAACCTCCAATCGCCCTACCCTGTCCCACCTACGGTGAAGACCATAAACACCATAGATGAAGAGATGCAACAGATCTTACAAAGACCGGAGTTAAGCGACAGTGAGAAAGTACAACGGTACAATGAGACGCTTCAACGGTACATGACGTTCATGGACCAATACAAAACCTTCTCTACCCCACCACCTCCACCACCACCACCACGCGACACACCGCCGACCTCAGCACCGCTCCAACAGCCGCCATTACCAGGGGTACCACCCACAGCCCCACAGTGGGTGGAAGACGAAGTCCTGAAGAGTGTACCTGCATCGTTCAGGAAACACGCTGGCCTGGTATTACAACGGATGAAACAGAATCCTAACATGACTTGGAATGATAAAGGCGAACTACTGGTACAGAATCAGGTGGTCCCCGGGACCCACATGACGGATTTAGTGAATGACCTGATGCGTCAACGCAGGTCGAACACAGATCCTCGAGGATGGGAGGTCTTCGCTCAAGGCTTGAAAGACATGCATGTACCACAGGAATTGGTGGAGAATCCCCACCGTTGGGCCTTTATGCAGCGGACCCAGCAATCGCCGCAATGGCCCACTACCTTCTTGGGAAGACGAGTGGAAATCGGATTCACCCCCCAAAACACCACCTCAACGGGAACCTTCTTTTCGCGCCTTTAAAAAACCACCCTTGATCAAGACACCCGACATGTCCAGAGCCGTGACACGTAGCAAGTCGCCGCGACGAACACGACGCCGGACACAACTGCCCAAGGCCTGGAACACCTATTAAAACCAACAGCAGCAGCAGGACAGCTCAGTCGCCATGTTTTACCTCACCCTACCCAGTAACAGTTCGCTGGATGTGTTTCCCGACAACACCTTGGCCAAGTACGTCACCCAGTTACCGCAACCGTTGCATTTATCTGGACGCTGGGAATGTGGCCTCGTGGATATCCAATACCCTTACTCGTGGTACAACGTACGAGCCAATGAAGTGTGGTACGAGGTGACCTACGAAGGAAAAGACACCCGACTCACCCTCCCCGGTGGCCAATACGATACTCCCAAGGAGTTCATCGGTGGGTTCACAAGACTGTTGCATTATAAGGCTCTGTGGGAGGTCACGAATAGTTCAGGACCCGTCAAAGCCTATCCCTTCGAGAATCACGTGGAATTCGATTACAACACACACAACGACAAGGCACAGCTCATCCTCACCGCCAACGCGAGTGTCGTACTGAGTCCTATCCTACAGCAAATGCTGGGTTTCGATCTACAGACGGTCGCTGGTCCCACCGCCCACCAAGGCCAGATTCAGATGGATATGAATTCGGGTATGTATGGACTCTACGTCTTCTCGACGTGGTCGACAACCACATCGTGGGCGATATCAACACACATCTGTTACGGGTGGTCCCCATTAAAAAGACGTATGGAGATCAAGTTACCCACAGTTTCACTCACATGCTCTACCTACCCGTACGACAAACCGACATCAACACTATCAGGGTGGATATAAGAGTTGACATTGGACGACCGGTGGCATTCGAACGAGGGAAAGTGGTGCTGACACTTCATTGTCGACAAGCAGGTGCTCCCCACTTTGTATAATGAAGGTGCCTTACAAGTGCGATGCACAAAGCTATATGGACTATTATGCCCATCAGGCCGGAGGTGGCCTTCCGGTCTTTAGTGGTGCACGCATGCAACGAGGACATGGTCTGGGGAACATACTCGGGAGCATCGTCAAAACGTTCCTGGCTTTGATGACGCATGGGGTGAAAGCAATCGACAAACAAGCGGTACACAGTGGATTGCAAGTCGCCGGTGATGTCTTGGGGGGGGGGTACGGCACCCAAAGAAGCCTTGAAACGGCGGGCAAAAGAAGCGGGAGGCGTCTTGGTCGCCAAAGCACAACGCACCGTGGGGAATAAAAGACCTGCACCACCGAGACCACGCACCAGTCGACGACCGACCCAGCGACGACGCACATCGAAGGCCCAGGATATCTTTTCTTAAACATGTCCTTGATCCACGCAGAGTCCTGCCCCTCCACCAACAGTGAATTTGATTTGTGGACCGTCCCGCCCACACAGACCAGTGCCGAACAAGGATTATGGGTGGAGCATCTCCCGCTCTCCAGTATCAACGAAACAGGGCCCATCGAGTTCACCATCAGTAATGCGGATACGGCCTATGTGGATTTAGCCCATACATACTTGTATGTGAAAACCAAGATCGTCAATGGAGATGGCTCCAGAATCGTCGACCAAGCAATGCTGGGCCCGACGAATCTCTGGCTGCACTCAGTTTCTCAGCGACAATATTTCTCAGCGACAAACTCATCAGTGACTCGACCAACACGTACCCCTATCGAGCCTACATCGAGACGCTGTTGTCGCATGAACGAGAGGCTAAAAAATCTCAGCTGACAGCTGCTTTATTCTACCAGGACACAGCCGAGCACATGGGCGCAGAGAACGACAATACGGGATATAACAAACGGAAGGCTTTGACCGCGAACGGCGTTTCGGTGAATCTCATGGGTCGACTGCACGCAGACATCTTCACGCAAGACCGGTGCCTCTTGAGCAAGATCCCCATCAAAATCCGACTGATACGGGCGCCTCGGACCTTCGCCTTGATGGCCACTAACGTAGACGGGCATGCAGCTGACTATAAGATTGTCATCCAAGACGCAGTTCTGTTTGTCCGAAAAGTGAAACCGAATGCAGCCGTTCAATTGGGACACCTCAAAGCCTTGGAAACAAAACCAGCCCAGTACCCTATCCGACGTGTGCAAGCCAAAGTGTTCTCTGTGTCTGCTGGAAATATGAGCGCCAACAAAGATCAACGAAACAGGGCCCATCGAGTTCACCATCAGTAATGCGGATACGGCCTATGTGGATTTAGCCCATACATACTTGTATGTGAAAACCAAGATCGTCAATGGAGATGGCTCCAGAATCGTCGACCAAGCACCGGTGGGCCCGACGAATCTCTGGCTGTACTCGATGTTTCAACAGGTGGATATATTTCTCAGTAACAAACTCATCAGTGACTCGACCAACACGTACCCCTATCGAGCCTACATCGAGACGCTGTTGTCGCATGGATGAGAGGCTAAAAAATCTCAACTGACAGCCGCTTTATTCTACCAGGACACAGCCGAGCACATGGGCCCAGAGAACGACAATACGGGATATAACAAACGGAAGGCTTTGACCGCGAACGGCGTTTCGGTGAATTTCATGGGTCGACTGCACGCAGACATCTTCATGCAAGACCGGTACCTCTTGAACAAGATCCCCATCAAAATCCGACTGATACGGGCGCCTCCGACCTTCGCCTTGATGGCCACTAACGTAGACGGGCATGCATCTGACTATACGATTGTCATCCAAGACGCAGTCCTGTATGTCCGAAAAGTGAAACCGAATCCAGCCGTTCAATTGGGACACCTGAAAGCCTTGGAAACAAAACCAGCCCAGTGCCCTATCCGACGTGTGCAAACCAAAGTGTTCTCTGTGTCTGCTGGAAATATGAGCGCCAACAAAGAAAACCTGTTCCTGGGGGAACTACCCAAGCGATGGATCCTGGCCTGTGTGGAAAATACCAGTTTCAGCGGAGCTTACACAGAGAACCCGTTTGACTTTAAACATTTCGGCATCAATTTTGTGGCCCTGCATGTGGATGGACAACAGGTCCCAGCCACGGCCTTAACACCGAACTTTGGGTGCGCGAATTTCATTCGAGCCTATCAGAGCCTGTTTACAGCCACCGGTCAAATCAACTAGGGCGAAGGGAATATGATCAGTCGGGAGGACTACGCGAACGGATATACGTTGTTCTGTTTCGATCTGACCCCCACCTTAGAGAACGACCATCAGCTGGCCCTTGCCAAGCAAGACAATTTACGGTTGGAAATCTACTTTGCACGAGCCCTCCGGAGCACCGTCAATGTGATCTGCTACGCCGAGTTTGACAACATCATTCAAGTGGACAAGGTGCGCAACGTCCTGTGTGACTTCTCCACCCTAACATGGATACAGAGCAGATAACCACCGTGCTGGAGAATGACCCAGAGACACGTATGGTCTTTCAAGGGGTGTTCGCCCGAGATGTGTTCCCATTAGACCGTATGTATCCTGCCGCTTACGTTCTCAACACGGACCCGAAGGAACGGCCCGGTGAACATTGGGTGGGCGTGTACTTGACAGAACAGCTGGGCGAATACTTTGACCCGTACGGCCTGCCACCCCTCCATCCCGATTTAACAGACTTCATGGATCATGGCACAGAGACGTGGTGTTGGAACAGTCAAACGTTGCAAAGCCTGGCCAGTAGCGTGTGCGGACAATATTGCTTGTTTTACCTGTACCATCGATGCCGGGGAAGACCCTTATCTACCATCGTACAGATGTTTGACGAGTACCCCAAGGCCGAGGACCGCGATGTACTCGTATATGGGCCGCCCATCATTTCAATGTACAAGCACCGTTCTGGGCTTAAGTTCTTTCAAAGTACAAGCCCACCCTGTTCTGGGCTTAAGTTCTTTCAATGTACAAGCCCCCTGTTCTGGGCTTCAGTTTTCACGTGGTTGTTCTCACGTTGTTGTTGCTGAATAGAAAAACAAAACGAGATCTCACCCAAAAACCCTATCTTGTGTGTTTTCTATATGAGCATAATGCACGAAGGCTATAACAGACATGTGGAGATTCGGTGAAACTGTCTTCGAACACAGTGGAGAAAGTAGCCCATCAGTGGCCTAGGATAATCCGAAATTCATCCGCGCAGGCGTGCGGCCGGATAAGACGCGCGCGCGCGCGCTGCGGCCGGGCCGGGCCTGGGAAAAGCCGGATGGTGAACATCCGTGCCCTACGTCTAAGGGGAAAATTGGAACTCTTCTGTGTTCGAAGGTAGTTTTAGTGAAACCCGGAAGTGACGTCTGTGCGCAGAACCCACACCACCACCCAACCACAACCATGAACCCATAAGGCATTTTGAGTTTTACCCTCCACATACATTCGTCAGAGTTTTAGAAATAGTGGTGCAATACCTTTTCCAAAATGCTTTTACCTCCTGAAGGGCCCTCGTCAACAGGGTTGAAAGAAGCTTGGTGGTGTAGCATATAGAACCAGCTATGAATCTAACTTTGTATGGTGATGGAGACAAATATATCTTTCCCCGAGAAACGTTTTGTGATTGTTAAATAAATCTTCCGAGGTAAATGCAGTTTGGGAGTAAGTAGACGTATCTGATGATGATATGTTTATACTCAATTCTTTAACCAGCACCTAGTAATAGTTATATTTGTAGTGATACAACACATATCACGAATCGTTAGATTCTTGGTATGTGCTTTAGAATAGGTTAACCAGAAGACTATTCTGTGAAGTCATGTGACGCAGTCAGTATGTCGGCACCTCTTCCCACTTCCCTTATATGTGTTGTAATACACCCACACGATCACGCGTCCCCCAACATGCCTGCTTTCTATACTACGACCAGGCTGCGCATGCGCAAACTCTTGAACACGGACGAACCCTGAGTCCAGTCGGATGCTGCTTCACAAGAGCTTCAACATAAGACCTCATACGACTCCATCGGACTCATAGTGACCCATGTCGGCGCCAAAATGTCTATTTCTATACATTTTCTCTACTGCGCATGCGCAGAGTTCCATGTCACACCCAGCCCGTCGGATACTCCCTCACGTATGCTTTACATTGATACCTCAATCGACCCATCAGACCATTAGGGGCCTACCTAAACCCCAACACGTCTATTACTATACTACGGCCAGACTGCGCATGCGCAGACTATTGACAACGAACGACACACTAGCCCAGGCGGATGCTCCCTCACGACAGCTTCAACATAAGATCTCACACGACACCATAGGATCATTAGGGGTTCGCCTAAACCCTAAAACGTCTATTTCCACACCCTTTTCCCAGAATTCCCTGTCTGCGCATGCGCAGAATGTGGACAACGACCGAGACACTAGTCCAGGCGGATGCCCCCTCACATAGGCTTCACATTGATACCTCATACAACTCCATCGGCCCATTAGGGACCCCCCGCGATCCCAAAACGTCTATTTCCATACCCTTTGTCTACCGCGCATGCGCAAAATGACGCTATTCCAACCCCACACCCAGGCCGTCGGATGCGCCTTCACGAATGCTTCACATTAATACCTCATACGACTCCATCGACCCACTAGGGGCTCCTCTAGATCCCAAAACGTCTATTTCCATACCCTTGGTCTACCGCGCATGCGCAGAATGACCATATTCCAACCCCACACGCAGTCCATCGGATGCCCCCTCACATATGCTTCACATTGACACCTCACTCGACTCCTTCGGACCACTAGTGACCCACCTAGACCCCAAAACGTCTATTTCCATACCCTTGGTCTACCGCGCATGCGCAGAATGACGATATTTTAACCCCACACCCACGCCATCAGATGCCCCTCCACGAATGCTTCACATTGATACCTCAAACGACTCAATTGGTACACTAGGGACCCCTCTCGCCCTCTTCGGGATCTCCGTGACATCTTCGGACATCTTCGCTACATTGTAGCGAACGTGCAACAATGTTGCAATTCGGGGAGCCAGGTGTTCGGCACGTGACAGCCTCCAGCGCAAGCAGACGACAGCGAAATTCTGGCGAGAAAACCTCACAGACAGGTTAGAACATATCCTATCATGTTCACAGGTCACGCTCCATTCACCCAGGCCGGAAGTGACGTCATACGGGACTGGTGGCGCTCCCTGGCGGAAAAAGGGGAACCAAGGGTTACCTCCCTGGAAAATGGGACCTGAAATCCTTGCTACCTACTACTGATATTAAACGTGTTCCACTTTGTTTGGAAGGCAATATTCTGAAACCTAAACCAGGTGAAATGACTGAAAACTACAGGGTTGCTTTTGCACTGATGGTCATAATTGAAAAACAAATCTGACGACTGAAATAACGGTATCTTCGTTACTTTGAGATTACACTATCTTTATATAGCACAGATTCCAGTGCAGAAAATTGGTCGAGTTCCGAGCGGAATTCGAACCAGCGAGTCTCAGAATAAGGCAACTCGGTCAACGGGCCTCCCACAAATATAGGATGTAGCAGACCGGTAATCTTGAAAGCGAACATACAGTACCCTTCTGATGATCGTAATCACACAGCTCGCAAATCTGAATATATAGGAAGATAATTTTCTGTCATTTAGAAAGTGATCGTATAACAGTATTTTCGGGATTACATCATCTTAGTATGGCAGAGGTTCTAGTCCAGAAAATTGGTCGAGTCCCGAGCGGGATTCGAACCAGCGGCCCTCAGGAGCACCTAATCGCCAGCAATGTCGGCGATCCAAACCACTCGGCCAATGGGCCTCCCGTTAGAATATATAAAACCACAACGCAGACTTCGTAAAAATGGCTCGTGCATCAGGAAAATGTTTAAACTTGGACAAATAAACGCCAAATCTGGCTAAGAAGGTTGGATAAATATTTCTTGGACAATTCATCAATTCTCAAAGAAATTATAATTTTAAACTTCCATCTACCTTCATTTTAAAGTGTCCAAGTGTTCATTAACCCTATCTGGCCTGGGATTTTTGGGACCTGTCCAGGCATGGGGGGGGCCGAAATGCCCCCCCCTAATTATTTTTCTTACCCCTTGAGCTAGGGAGCTGAAACTTACCACACTATACCCTTGGGTCAAGCTCTACCAGAAAATGTAAAAAAATCCAAGATGGTCGCTTTGATGACGTCACAGTGACGTCATTTTCAAAAACGGCATTTTTGAGTCGATTTTTCGGTCGGATTTTCCGAATTTTTTATTTGTGCAATTATTCCGCAAAAACTGCATGATAAATTAGTAAAAATTGATATGAAGTGAAATAAAATAGTCTTTGCCCACTTTTCATCGCGGAAAAGCAGAAATTTTGAAGAAATATGACAAAAACATCACTTTTCTGATACCCCACGTGGCCGCCATCTTGAATTTACCCATGATCCTCTGCTCGAGGGGTTATGCAAATAGGCTCAAAATGACCCCAATATGATAAGCTATAAAGTCAAGGAGTTTCAGCTCTCCACTTTTTGTCGTTCCGGAGATAGCGCAGAAAATTTGGTAGGGGGGCCATTTTGCCCCCCCCCCCCCCCTCAGGCCAGGTAGGGTTAAACAGTGCAAAATTCAGAGAACGTCAGTGTGAATTAGAAGCGAACATGCTCTGGATAAAGCGGTAATAATTATCGAATTTGAAGACTGTTTGTGGGTACATTGCGGTTATTGTCTCTTCCACGTCAAACGTCACTTATTCGTGTCAAACACAATGCTAATCCATTAATCGGGATATTATCTCGTCTGTTCGAAACGAAGCTTCCGTTTGATTCCAGTTCATAGGTTGAGCATACATGGACATCAGTTTTTCGAACCAGTTTGATTTAGGATTCGAATGTTGAGGCATAGAAACTTGGCATTGGCTTTAAACTCAGTTTTCAGCTTAATGGGGAGGTACAGACCTTTGAAGTCCCAGAAATTGCATAAGAGCGTAGAGTTGAGAAGGACCAGTGAAGAAGCAGACTACAGTCTAACGCCATCACCATCAATCATGATGACGTCTGGTGTGGGCTGAAAAATGACACAATTAGAAGCGTCTGGTCCGTCATTCATAATTCAGCCGTCGTCCATAAAAGAATATCCGCGTCCATAATCAAAAGACATATTCCATATTCAAAAAAACAGCATCAACCTCAAATTCAAAAAGGCAATCATGGTATACATGAACATAGGCTGGTTTTCCGCAAGAGAGAAGCGGTCAACAGTATTAAATGATGCGGGCAAGACATCATGATGTTAAAAGGATATCAAATCTGTATCGTTGATCAGTATTCTTAATCCATATGATAGTCGTTGTAAAGCCGTCATCTAGATAATGATGTATCTCAGTCACGCATTGATTGTGACTGTTCATATGAGCGCCATTAGTGTCTTGAAGTATATGGGTTCATACGGCCCCTAGCCTCGAGTTCAGTGGAATTAGACAAAAGTTACGAAATGTAACGCCATAATCTTGTTCGCTTTGCCCGTATTTTGCTAACAGCATGCGACATGTCTTGCCAAATTAGAGAAAGAGTGAAGGCGCTTGATGGTATAGCCCTGTTTATAAGTTTCTGCAACAATGTTTTGTGACGTTGATGAAAATCGTCACATTTAACACAGGATCTAGCAAACGCAACTAGACGAGATATGTATACGTCATATGCCCCACTGGAATATTACTGTCCAGAAAGGGATAATTTACGATGTCGAAACTGTAATCATCTCTTTTGTCATAAATTCGACGAACGAGAAGGCCCGCTTCATTTTTATAGAGATACAGGTCTAAATATGTTGTGCCTGTAGGGCCATCTGTAGTTTCAAATCCAGTGAAGATGAATAGATATCCTTCGCTACGTCATTTACATAGCGATTATTCACAGCGAGAAGATCGCCTATATAGCGTTTGGTGAACGAGAAGGAACGGGCTTTGAATTGATCGGTTTTTGAAAGCGCCTGCATGCATATAGTCAAATTTATAAGAGAACAGATACAGTTCAGCCAACAGGGGTGCACAATTAGTACCCATTGGAATACCTATATGCTGTTGATATATTGTGTTGCCAAGTTTCACATAGATATTTTTAATGAGAAATTCAAAGCAACTCTATAAACAAAGAAATATCCCATGAGTGTTATCTCTTGTATGTAGTAGAGCTTAAGAATGCTTTATGGCTTTTGACATTAATATATCTACGATCAGTTTTCTTGAACACAGATACTATTAATGAGCCTCGACGATCAATAAGGTCCAGATGAGGGATTGTATTATAGAGAGTCGACAAATCACATGTGGATAAATGTCGGTACGGCATGTGACCTTTAACATAAAATTCTTCCGTAAGGCATTTTGAGTTTTACCCTCCACATACATTCGTCAGAGTTTTAGAAATAGTGGTGCAATACCTTTTCCAAAATGCTTTTACCTCCTGAAGGGCCCTCGTCAACAGGGTTGAAAGAAGCTTGGTGGTGTAGCATATAGAACCAGCTATGAATCTAACTTTGTATGGTGATGGAGACAAATATATCTTTCCCCGAGAAACGTTTTGTGATTGTTAAATAAATCTTCCGAGGTAAATGCAGTTTGGGGGTAAGTAGACGTATCTGATGATGATATGTTTATACTCAATTCTTTAACCAGCACCTAGTAATAGTTATATTTACATATGAATATTACATTATTTGGAGCTTTGTCTGCTGGATCTATGACGAAGTTACTCAGGAGATCTGCTAGAACTTCTTGCGAATTGAGTTTTCTCAGTACTCGTTTTACTTGGGAAAGAGTACTTCTGTCAATGTGGCGGATTCTTTCAACGACCTTGCTCTTGATGAGGGTCAGCCAATCAGCGGGTATTGTAGGTTCAACTTTTTCTCGCTTAGACCAATCAATAACGTACTGTTCCAATGCAGACAAGATTCTCTCCTGCTCGGCCTTCAGATTCTCGGCTCTCTATGTTTAGACCCCTTCATCAAAGGTTACCAGTCACAATATGTTTGCATTGTGTATAAATAAAGTTCGACGATTTACAATCACAACTATAGCCTCCCGGCGTGTATAAGTTGCAGTCAAACTCCTTGACAGCACTAGAGTAATTAAATATTTTGATGGCTATAGATTTAGTATACTTATATGGCATGCAAGGTGGATCTGTGAACTTCAAATAGTTTGGTACATCGTTGCGTACCTCTGGAAACTACGACAATCGGCCAGTGGCTTGGCAATGCAGTTTGGTGGCGTGCTCAGATTTGATATTAACAAGTGTGATGGTTGACATGTTGCATGAAGAATTGTCTTATTATCCGGATCCACGATATCCCAGACAAAAAAGGGTCGCGTGGTAGAGTCAACTGGCTTGCTGATCCGATACCGGATATGTCCTCCTCTCGAAGAAATAGGCAAGTACACGTGGAATACCGAGGTATCTCGATGACTAATCACGAAACAGCCAACTTCGTCTTGATGTTGTTGCCCTGTGGACTTTCATGGGCTGACTGCTGGATGTCCCCGTTACCTTCACTGAGGGTTTACCGGCGTTGTACGTTTTCTTTCGGCCATAGTTACAGGTTGCACGCTCCAGCATTCGGCTATTTACTATCGAGCAAGCCGAGCAGTGTCCGATCACGGAGAACGAATGCCATGGTTACTGCCCACGCCCGTACATGGGCCATTGATGTGTTCGATAAAAAAAAGACAGACAATAGGATGCAAGTTCACGCCAATATGTGTCGGGCATATTATTGTCGTATAAAATAACTCATATACATGTACGCTGATGACCGAGAAAATTTTAAAAGGATTTGGTTGATGAGGTATGAGAAACAGCTCCACGGATAAGCTGAACCTACCCCGGGACAAATGCGTTGAGGCGCATTTGAGAATTCGCCAGAAACGCTTTTATCTCTGTCCAAGTTTAAAAATTTAGCTGATTCATCAATCATTTTGGCGAAGACTGTATATGAGCTAATTATGTGACAAACATTATTTATGATACAAGTAACTGAACAAATTCCCCCAGATTCTTGACCTTTTTTGAAAGAAATCCAAATTGCCCAATGATTAATTCATCCAACCATCGTAATGAATTAATGAATCATCCTTGCTGACTTATTAGGCCTACCGGTCTCGCGTTAGATGTGTTGTGTTGCATTTGGCGGAACAGTATCAGCAAATCGTGGCATATACGCTCAATTACCAAAATATTGCGTCATTATGCATTTATCGATTTGATTCGTCAATATGTTTTGTTTGCTAGTTTTCACGGTATAGATCTGTAGAAAAGCTGGATTTCAAACTAACAACTTTATATATACCGTACTTGTTTATAAAATGAGCAAACCAACATGAAATGATACTCTGTCTTCTCTGTCTAATCTCATAGTACCATCGCTAGTTTCAAGATTTAATAGGGTATAAAAAAACAACAAGTGTGATATACCCACATGCATATAAACCGAGTCGCAATCGAATTGATTTCAATAAAATAATGCTGTTATCATATACTGTAATCATGTGTGTCCTTCCGCATAATCTGTAGTTCTTGTACTGACTTATCTGAGTAACTAAAGTAAGAATTATTCGCGGACACAACTAAATACAGCATCGCCATAATCAAATCTACATTCAGCAGACCAGAATCGTCTGATTTCGTGATTTTCAAACAATATTTCCCTTTCCACACTAGTCAGTTATTACGAAATACCCTACGACCTACATTTAGTTCCCCATGTTTATCTACACTTAGGTTACACGGGTATACTCCTAACAATTGTTTGCAAACTTACCGATATACCGTACCTAATTTAATGAAATAAGTGGTAAGAGAACTACTTTTTATTATTGTCCTATGACGTATTTTTTTTTAATATTGATTTTTTTATAAAAAAAATTATATTCATTATTATTTTTTATTATTATTATTTTTATATATAACCAAGTTAGTTTATTACTATATTGTTTATTATTATTATTATTATTATTATATTGTGTTACATAAAAAAAAGACACATAAGCTACTTCATTCACATTTTTTTATTATTTGACGTTATTTAGGTTTGTACCCTTAATATGGAACATGGATTGTGTATCCACCTGTACACGTATACTAGATTGTTTGATTTCACGGCTTGCATGAATCGCATTTCAGCATAATTATGCAGCCAAGTCATCTGAAAACTGTTTCCGGTTTCTCTCCTGTAGGAAAACCATCTTGCAGGTTTCATAAATTTTCGGGGGTTTTTTCTTGCAAATAGTTCACCAAAAAATCGTTTACATTCATGATATACATTTGATGTCCACAAGAATATAAATCAAATAAATCAAGGAAAACATGTTCTTTCACTCTGGACAAAATTTTGAAATATGAATTATCGCGCAAATGGATATCTGTAGTTTAAGTATTAACTCATCTTTCCAATCAGTAAGTATTGTGTGAATGTGTTTGACCGTGGGAGATTCACAGCCGTTCACGTCTTCCATGTTGAATTTGTAAACAGGATTAACTTGCAATAAGCACAGCACATTATCTAAACTAATAATACTCAATATATATCGATAGATAATTTGAAATGAAATGTATATATGTCCATAAGTGTGGCGGAAAACGATAACGGTGAACTGTCTTTGTGTGTAATGGATATATTAACCCTATCTGGCCTGGGCGATTTGGGATGTACCGCAGCCGGGGGGGGGGGGAGGCGGAAAGTGCCTCCCCTATATATTTTCGCTATTGCTAAAGGCTAGAGGGCTGAAACTTATCACACTATATCTTTGGGTCAAGTTCTACAAGAAAATGTGATGGCAGCCATGATGACGTCACTGTGACGCCATTTTCAAAAAGAGCATTTTCGGGCGATTTTTCGCTCAGACTGATAAATCAGTAAATACTAATCTGATATGAAATAAAATAGCTTTTACCCACTTTTCCATACAGAAAAGCTAAATTTTTGAAGAAATATGACGATAACATCACTTTTCTGGTACTCCACATGGCCGCCATTTTGAATTTACCCATGATCCTCTGTTCCCCCGGTCATGCAATTGGGCTTAAAATGACCCCGATATGATAATCTAAAAAGTCACACCCCCAGGTAGGGTTAACTGTGGCCAGGGAGATTTGGAGTGTAACACAGCCTGTTGGACGGGGCGGAAAGTGCTCTCTATATATTTTAGCTATCTCTAAATCTAGAGTGGTGAAACTTATCACAATATATCTTTATCTTTTGATCAAGCTCTACTAGGGAAACAGTGAAACAAATCGAAGATCGCGGCCATGATGATGTCGCCGTGACGTCATTTTTGGACGATTTTTCGCTCAGATTTTTGGAATGTGTTATTCATTTATTTTTCTCGATAAAAAATGCTAAATTAATAAACAATAATAAGCTTTTCTCGCAGAAAAGGAGAAATTTTGAAGAAAAATGACGAAAATATCAATTTTCTGGTACCCAAAATGGTCGCTATTTAGAATTTACTCATGATCCTCTGCTTGGGGGATCATGCAAGTAGGCTCGAAATTATCCCCAATATGATAAATTACAAGGTCACAGAGACTCAGCTCTCAATGAAGGAGGGGGCAATTCCGGTAGTCAGGTAGGGTTAAGAAATGAAACTATTCCTAGCTAGTGTAATGTGACGGGCAAACGCAATCGATTACATGTATATTAACCCGGTTCATAAAGCGTTTCACCCCTACTGAGACTTTTCCAGATGGTACGGCACCGCGTTTCGAAGTTTGTATAATTCAGTATTGCATGTAGTTGGAAACATATCTTTCTGGATACAAACAAGGGAAATCATATAAACGAGGGGATATACGTGGAATCAAATATCCATTCGAAGTTTAAAGGTTATATTTGTATGTGTTTGTTAAATAATTGTTATAGACATATAGTTGATCGTATGAACCAACAGAATCAATGCGTGACTGAGTAACACTATATCCCAGAAAACGATTAAAAAAATTATCTGACAATTTAAAACAAAATCTTCTGGGCAAAATTGAAATTTTTTGTGAAAACTATTAAAATCGAGCATCTGGATTGATTGCTGAAAAGTTATTCATTAGTTTTTTTTCTGTAAGAAATACTGACCCACTTTAGGCACATCAACTGTATCAATGCAATAATGATACATATATACATTTGTATTGAAGTGGTAGAGGGTGACATCTGCTTCAGACCGTTTCAAGAAGATGATTGTAAACAACAGCGACGGGTGATGGCGGTGATGAATAAACCGTGGATTATATTGCATTCTTATGGCTTGAGTCACAAATTCATCGAAAGAATTTGAAACCAAAAATTAATTTACATATTCATTGAATTACGTTCTATTAGGAATAAACGAGGATGAATCTATGGAAAATTACCAGTAGATATCTTTTTTTCAAATCGGTGAAATTCCATGAGAAATAAAACGGCCATAAACGACAGCCGCCCAAATGCCAAGCCCGCCCATAGTGATACATAGAGAAGAACTACGTGTTGTTGGAAGGCTCTATGGGAACTCGATGAGAATCAGAGTTGTCATTGTACGTTAGAGAAACTTGTGATATGCAGCCATGCACAGCCAGGGATGTTGGCATATACCAGAAGAAGATATCAATACAATTCAAAACGTATTCCTTGATATCTTCGCTAAATGCATCCTTCTCGTTTACTGGGATTTTCGTGTGGCATTCCCAACTTCTCCGTTCATTGCGTGGAGCTAGCGTGAAACTAACGCTGGCTAGGGGTCGTTTGAATATCATGTATTTTACACCTCCAAGGTGTTTAAATGAATAGGTGCAATCAAAGCGTGACTGAGATGTACACTCTCGAAAACGATCTGGACATTGGTTTGAATAAAGAATACGGGTTAGTAATTAGGTTTTTGGTCTTTGATATATGTTGGCATTTGTGTTGATGCTTGGTCGACATCGGGCCTTACAGACTAGCCTTTTGTGTTTATTGCCGTAATTTTCATCTGACGACGATACAGCTCACCAATCCTCAGTGTACGAGTTGTCACAGGGACACAGCCCACCAATTACCAATATACGAGTTGTCAGAGCATTTCCATCATAGCTCTATAGATTTGTATCTAATACCGCTTATGCCGGTGCTAGGGGCCGTGTGGTCATGTCATCCAAGTTGCCACATGAACAGGTACAATAAAAGCGTACCCGAGATACAACACATATCACGAGTCGTTAGATTCTTGGTTTGTGCTTCAGAATAGGTTACCCAGAAGACTATACTGTGAAGCCATGTGACTCTGTCAGTATGTCGTCATCTCTTCCCACTTCCCTTATATGTGTTGTAATTTATGTGAAGAACATCTTCATAGAAAATAACCTGGGTTTTAAATATTTTAATCCAAATACGCATTTGGAATAAGAGCTAACTGTCACATGAACTGGGATTTTTTTTTATTATTGACGCTTAAATTCTTTTATGGACGACGGCTGAATATTAAGTGTCAATTCTGACGCTAGCTATGCATAACTGTACAAATCATGAATATAAGTTAATTGAAATAAAAAATGGATTGTTAAGGGTACCTGATTGTGTTTTTCTGAAGATAGACATTTGCAAGGTTGAATATTCCTACAACCACATCGAATATATATACTACACGACCATTCATCGCAAGGACAAAGCATGCACGTAGTCATTTATCCAAATTCGACAATTGTATCTTACAACATCTGTCTTAAGCAAGTCACAACATATGTTTTGTAAATAATACGAGCTGATCAACCGACACTTTGGGTAAATTCGTTTTCCTGTGACGAAACTACACATTCAGAGTTACGAAATATTCGAAGTTTTTGATCGACTCTGAATTGGATTACGTTCCAAATCTCCCAGTTTTAGATACAATGTAACTCCTCTGCCCTCAATTTCGTCCCAAATTAAATTAGGAGAAAACGATTGGCGGAAAGTTTCGTAACCACGATATTGGTTGAAAAAGAGAATTGGTGACATGGTTCAAAATTGAAACAATAATTTCATCGGATAAAGAAATTATGTACGTGACAATTATACAGGTTTACATTTGTTCATGAACATTTCTCTTCCCTATAGAAAGAAATAATCATGCAATTTAATGTAATAAAGATATGAAATTCAATTCATATTCCGTACAGTTCACGGATAACAGTAGATTTATCTCAGAAATGAAAATACATGAATATGAGTTCTAAGGTTCATTGGCTCGGGCCATGCACGAGCTGCGTGCAGCGCTACTGTATCATATTACGATGTGCCGTGATATATACCCATCTGGAAGGTGGGACGAACCGAGCGCAGAATAGTACTTACACGGTTTGTCAGTGACCCAATACAGAAATATAAATATAAATTGTACTGACCCCATATATTTCTGTATTGTGTCACTGACAAACCGTGTAATGCATTCATCCCGCTGAAGACCCTCTGGAGCACGCCAATTGCAATATTCATTGGCGATCATCATCGCTAAATACGATGAAATACGAGCTGTTCACAAAATGAATGCTATCTAATTTATAACTACAGCTGCTAAAGCTCACCTTTATTACAAATACTTGTTGTCAAAACGTAGCCCGAGGAGTAATCAACGCGAGGCAGCCGACGCGATTGCTATAAACAAAGGAGCTATTGTAAAGGGGGATAGCTTATTTACTCATCACGAATTACAATCGACGGCGGTGGATGGAGAAATATCGAGTGACCATAAGACCATGCTCGTTTTCATTGGATGATTTTGTCTGAAGCGGGATAACGTCATTTATGTACCACTAGTATCTTCCATCTATTTCGCGTGTTCTTTTACCACCTATTATGAATATGCGTGTGAATTTTTCTGGCAGCATAAATCAAATTAGTCAATATCTTAATTGTAGATGTACATATTGCATAATGATCAGGAATTATGAATGTGTGATGTTCGGTATTTCAGTTACTGGCAGAATACAACACACATCATATCACACCGTCGAGATATCATTGTCACATCACAACGTCAACATACGTTACATAATTACTTGAATATTTACCACTGTCGCATCCAATAAAATGTCGACATGGGAATAGTCAAAGCAATTAAAAAAGTTTGAATGTTCTTTCGCTCTTGTGTTCACGTCATTCAATATTCATCCGCAGAACACCATAAGAATTTCCGCACCCATGAACTAAAGACCTAATTGATATAAAAGTATTAGTATCAAATACCTCTCCTCCCCACACTATAAGGTATTCATACACATAGTTTTCTACACGAGAGAAGCGGCCAACAGTTTATAATGATGGTCCAAATATCAACTGTGCTCAGCTGATCAGCATTCTTGCATCCATACTATGTTTTGTTAAACAAATCGTTAACTGGATAATGATGATGTATTCACGCTTCGATTCAGGACGTTCTTATGTACGCTATGAAAACGGTGCTATTGGATATCGAGATTACGGTATTCTAAATTCATATTACTGTTTTGTATGCCGATATGACAGTATTATATTGAGAGATTACGGTGTTGTAACCGTGATTATAGTATTGTATACCGAGATAACCGTTTTGTATACCGTGATTACAGTATCGTTTACCGAGAATACAGTATTGTATACCGTAATTAGAGAACGGTATACCGAGCTTACACTATTGTAAACCGAAATTACAGTATTGTTCACTCATATTACCGTTTTGTATACCGAGAATATAGTATTTTATATCGGGATTACGGTAATGTTTACCGTGATTGCAGTATTGTTTACAAAGATTTCAGTATTGTGTATCAAGACTGCAGTAGCGCACAACATGGCATATATGTTTGCTCCATACTTTCATCGCTGCTGGGGCCCGTCTTACAAAGCGTGCGTAGCTCACGCATGACGTATCCTCCATGGTGACGTATGTTGAAGGTATATGTCACCAAGTTAGTTAAGTCTAACGTCAGCTTAAGCACGCTTTGCGAGACGGGCCCCAGATTCGAAGAATCACAGGAATATCATGAGTTTATCATATGATTATTAAAAAGGCTATCATATGCTCTTATGTTTACTAGTCTCTTGTACACGTACGCTCTGTCGTTGTTCAATGTGGTAGTTGTAATGCGTCATGTTATTTGGTAGCGTTCGGGACAGGCAGTTGAATACTTAGCGCGTGACATACCAAACACAATATGTGGATGATATTTAGACACAATGAGAATGTCAGACGTCTGAATTTCCGCGATTGAAATATCTCCGAGTGCAATTTGACGAGGAAACGACTTGTTAAAAAATTGACAAAGAATAAAGCATAACGTGATGATTGAATTGCAAATATTCTAGCCTAATATAAACATAGATATATGTAACATATCGATGGCGACACCTCATGTTGATGATGTATAAAGTTGAACATCATATATTACAAACCAGGGATGAACCCTGGGATTTACATCATACTACTATGCCAAAGATTTTCAGGACCATGCTGTGGATGAGCAATAAGATGGTACTGTAGTTTAATGACGATGAGTTCCAGAAACTCGTGTCTACCGATGTGAAATATATTCCGTCCAATGTACATGTGATTCAACTTTCTCGGCAGATCCAATGCTCCAGTCGTACGAACTGAGTGGAGAGAATGCCGTTAAACCTCAGAGTGAAACGTGCTACAAATGTTTTCCCCAGTATGGACCAGCGTAGGTTAACTTTCGTTTAGTGGATCAAATTGTACTGGACAAAATGAAACTACTATACGCCATCACATTACAAGCTATAGAAGTGACTCTTGATCAAAGATTGTCTAACGGAAAAGTAAAGTAACATGCTCCGCAGCTGAGCGGACGCGCTGACAGAGAGTCTCAAACAGATCTCAGAGCGGTCAGTCAGCGCGATGATGATGGGACAGTTACTTTCGAATTAGTGACCGTACTAAAAGAGAAAACTTCCGGGGAAAATGGGAAACAAGCAGAACTGCGGTGTACAGTCGAATATTCGTTGCCGAAAACGTGTACAGTCCATCTATGGGGGTGAGTCATAGTGCCCAGTTATTTTTAATGTAGTTATATGAATTCTTTCCGAAATCTGAACTGAAAATGATATCCAATTATTTGAAGAAGACACATTCTTAGTAAATCACAGTTATCTAAGGGTCAATTTTAACATCCAAGATAACTTCATCCAATAAACGTGACCATACGCAACCTCTCTTTTCGAAATTAAAAATCCTGCCTCTAACTAAACTTAACCTATATGTTTCCCTAAGTGTTGTACATATTTTTATGTATCACCCTGAAATTATACCGAAACGCCTTAAAAATTATTTTACAAGACTTTATGCAGTACATCGATATCAAACAAGAAACCAGCAAATTAACCTTTACAGACCCTTCTATAGGTCAAATTTTTCTTTCTATACCCTGAGAGTAGCAGGACCACTGGAATGGAACAAACTTCCCCCTCCGCTCAGATCTATATTCTCATCCTCGCTATTCAAATCTAAGCTCAAGTCTTATCTCATGGAAATGTAGCCTGTGTTTCTCCTTATAGTATCACGTCCAATGTGCACTAACTTGCCCTGTTCTTTTTTTCTATAATTGTATGTGTTAAGAGCTTTCACCTATCGTATCTGTACCATCGTTTGTTTGTACATTTTTCTGGATAGAACAAGCCCCCAGGGGCAATATTCCCGTCAAAGTTTTATCAAATTATGTCTTTCTATTGTTAGTATATAATTATTGGTGAATAAATCTCTATCAATCTACCCCCGAATTCAGCCCGATAGCACCATTATCAATGCCGAACAAAGTAACGCTGACAAGAAATGTTGTATCATCATCGCATTGTCGTTGATATGTGGTACGAATTTATGGTACAAAATACAGTATATAGAAAAACAGACATCTACACAGCTCAAGAAAGTAGCTTATATAATCATTCACAATTACAATTACTAGATGCTATCACATGGAACTAATGTCACAGAATATTGAAGTACAGAGATGTTGATACAGATATCTTCATGTTTGAAGAGGTAAATCACGTGACAAGCGGTGGGGTCAGACTGTCAATTTTAACATGATTAGTGATGTTAAAAGAGATCTTATTATGAAACTACTAAGCTACTAAAACATATAAATAAAGAGAAATGCACACTGGCCTATATCCGATACATTTCTGTTACAGATTTAAAACCTGTAAAACGGGATCATATATTTCGGAAAATTGATTGGCAGTCCGGGCCAAAAAAAACTCTGTGTATTGACTAACACTAACTCTGTGTATTGACTAACACTATCTCCACGCGCAGAAGAGTTCCGATTTCTTGTAACTCAAATCATCCGTATTGACAGCAGTCATAGCCCAGCCGCTGTTCGCCCCTATTCCAATGAAGAGTCGGCTAACAGCATTACGTGAAAAATTTGTACGTTTACAGGGGAGACAACTCTCCATGGCCGGAGACAGAAACACACTGAGCATGTTCACGATCCCGGGACCTAATCTCTTTATTGTACACTCATGTTCATGTAATCCGTATTTTTGTATCAGCGAATCCAGTTCAACCATGACACCCTGCTCATTGGCGTCTATCGCAGTCTTAATAAACCATGACACCCTGCTCATTGGCGTCTATCCCAGTCTTAATAAACCATGACACCCTGCTCATTGGCGTCTATCCCAGTCTTAATAAACCATGACACCCTGCTCACTGGCGTCTATCCCAGTCTTAATAAACCATGACACCCTGCTCATTGGCGTCTATCCCAGTCTTAATAAACCATGACACCCTGCTCATTGGCGTCTATCCCAAGTTTAATAAATTAATATCCTATCAATGCTCCCCATTCGTATATGTCACTATGTAGGAACTTGTTGATTTCAATTGAATTTGGTGTTCACAGCGCCCAGGTCATGAATATTTAATAGTCTTATGTCATCGTGGCCGCATTTTGACTACTTTACACACTCGGGAAGTAGGGATAGGGTTATCGTCTCCGCTTAACCCAGGTTTATTCCAAGGACCAGTCCATATTTCTACCCTAGCGTGGCGTCTGATCCGGCTAAGCCGACCATAAAGCCCCTATCGTTATGTTCCCAGTTTTGCCAAGAACTATGAAGAGTTCTCGGGATTGGTTGACACTCGCGTTACTGCAAACCAGTTAGATCCTACAAGCCGCATATCTAAGTGGGGGAGCAGATAGGATTTAATTTTAATTAGATTGCGTCTATCCGGTCGAATCCGCATTGGCCATCTGAATCTCGAGCATTTCTGCTCGAGAGATATTTTTACACCAATTCCACGTAAAACGTGATTCGCCCAGATCGTCCGACTCATTAATCGCAGAGTCTAATAAGAGCCAATCACAAGTTCAAACAGTAGAATTGATGATTGTTTTTTGTAACGTTCAGTCTAGTAATAGAACACGTCTGGCAGATGTTATCTGTAACAACCGATATTTTCTACGCGTGAAAAACTACTAAAATGGCGTTAAAATTCATTTCTACCAGTGCTTTCCGAACTTTCCGTATATTCCAAAACCTGATACATGTCTGCGCCGAGTGTTGCCCGACATTGCCAGTAGAGTCGTTGATGAAATCGTTGGAAACTGATATTATATATAAGAAGACACAATAATAATTTGATCCATTGGCAACTAAACTATACCATAGCATACAACGGCGAAGACGCCATATGACCCCACTGCACATTAATTACGAACAATGATAAATATTGGTGATTCGCTAACATCAGCAAGTAAACTCATACTTTTGGCTAATATTGCTTGTCTGCTGTTATCACTAAAATATGTACCTTATTCCTATGGTCAAACATCCCATAAAAACATCCTGGAAAATGGGAAGATTTTTGACCTAGCAAAATGTTCACCGATTGCCTGTCAATGATATATGATAAAGGGGAATTTCTATGAAGTATTTTCATTATAGTACATATTGTTGGAAAGCACGAATTATCGTCTTTGAAACTACGTAGACAATGATTAGATTATATTCGGTTCCTCTGTGTACATGATAGCATTGATGTTGAAATTGTCAAAACTGCCGGTAAAGACAGAGTATAGATCTTTTATAAAAATACTTTAACATGTAATACAAACGTCTAGTCCGTCATTCAATATTTCAGCCGTCCTCCATTGAAGAATTTCCGCGCCCATAATCCAAATACCTAAGTCATATAATAGATATAGCACCAAATTAAGAGAATAAATCATATTATTATATACTTGGCGATGAGATAGTGAAAATTATCAATCAAATAAAAGCGATATTTTCCCTGAGTGATGATATCAAATATATCATCACTGTGATGATATGGAAAATGACGTCACAGCGCACAAATACATGTCACCGTGGTCACAGCGATGAGGCAATTGACCAAATCTCCGCAGGGTTTGTGCGCCAAAGAAAAACAAGCTAAATATTTGGGAAGATTTGCATGTTATTATGCGTTATGATGACCAGATTTTGACAGGAAATAAAATACAAATAGGCATAAAATGAATAGGGGTGGCTGACGGGTTGGCATGAAAATCGTTTATTTGAGATATAAAGCTAATAAAATTATTGAGATCTGCTGGATGTCATCGATACTAAAGTGCAGGATACCCGACTGAAAAAAATTCGCTTGCAGCACGTGCGATTTGTTGACAGCAAAGTAGTCCGCGAAGTAGTATATAAAGCGTAAATCGAGCAATATTTCACCCGGGTGTAGAGGTAATTTGCGGAGGGATTGGGGCGTAAGTAGTGGTGAGGTGCCGGCCATCTTGGAAAATGGCGGCTTGTGGGTGCGGCCATTTTTAAAATCGAAAAAAGCGTAAATCGAGCAATATTTCACCCTTATATAGAGGTAATTTGGGGCGGTTATGTGGCGGAGAGGGGTCATCAAGTGCATATAGGTCCGTCAAAGAGGGACTCTATTGAGACTGTATTCATCCGCATGGGAAGAGGGCTGTGTTTTTAGGCGGCCATGTTGGAAAAGGGGGCGTATTTTTAGACGGCCATCTTGGAAAAGGGGGCGTGTTTTTAGGCGGCCATTTTCGAACGCGGCGGCCATTTTCGAACGCGGCGGCCATTTTCGAACGCGGCGGCCATTTTCGAACGCGGCGGCCATTTTCGAACGGCGTGATTGACAGGCGACCATTTTCGAAAGCGGCGGCCATTTTCGAACGTGGCGGCCATTTTCGAACGCGGCGGCCATTTTCGAATGTTTTTAGGCGGCCATTTTCGAACGGCGTGATTGACAGGCGGCCATTTTCGAATGTTTTTAGGCGGCCATCTTGGAAAATGGCCGTGTTTTTAGGCGGCCATGTTGGATAGAAAAACGTATAAAAGGGTATAATTTTTAGGGGTGGGGTGTATTCATTGCACTACCTTACTTACCTGACCTGACCAGCCTGCCTGCCAGCCTGCCTGCCTGCCTGCCTGCCTGACCACTAGCCTGCCTGACCACTAGCCAGCCTGTCTGCCTGTTTGGCTACCAGCTTGTATTAGACGAAAGCATGAGACGTGGAGAAGATTTGCCCTGGGACCCACCAGTACCTCCGGTTGAAGTCTTGCCTGAAGACGAGCGTGTGAGGGAGATTTATCAACGACACTGGGCTACCATATGCCATTGTTTTCACCGTGACCGTCGTCTATTGGACTTGTATAACTTTCGACTGCAGGATCTTACGTATTTGTCTACTTATGCGGAGAACATTTTCACAGACCAGGTCACAGCCTTCAAGTTGAATCTCACTTTTGGATGCATCCTTCGCCATAAAGAGACAGACCAGCTGCGGTATTATTATCCCAGCAATAATACGTATGTGTTTGACAAGCCATTCACGGTGACGAATGCGATTTCCCTGCAGCCACTCATTGACCAATTGACTACGTTGGACCCATTGGAATGGGCCCGGTTGCAACGCCCCAATACCCAATGGCTTGTGGAAAGGGTGACCAACGTCACATTTTTCGTCACAAAAATGAGAAATCATCCTATCGGTGCTCCTGTACTACTACCCCCTTGGCTGCTTCATCGACACGGACTGTATCCATTAACGAGAGGGGTAAACGGACCCCACAAAGACCGGAAATGTCTCTTTCGGTGTTTGGCCGTGCATCTGCACCAGTGTAATCCCCAGGCTTGTGACAAAGTGGCAAATGGCTATTGGGAGCAGTACTTAGAGCAGCAAGACTTGGATGAGCGGCACTTCCGTGGAGTCCCGTTCAACAATTTGGATGATGTGGAAACACTGTTCAACATCAATATCATGGTATACCGATTACGATGCGAGGAGGATACATTTGTGGCTGAATTGGTTCGTCGTTCAACACAACGGTATGCTTCTACGATGGAAGTCAATGTCTTCGACTACAATGGCGTGAGTCATTTTTCGCTGATCTGCAAGATGAGCCAGTACGCCCAGTCTTACAGTTGTGCCCAATGCCATCGGGTGTTTGACCGTTCCACCGACTTACATCGACACGAGAAGAGTTGTGACAACAGTGTCAAGCGAGCCTATCCTGGTGGTGTGTATCATAATACGCCTACTATTTTCGAGGACCTGGCCGATGAGGGTCTCATCATACCGGAGGCGGACCGTTATTTTCCCTACCGGGCGTGTTACGATTTGGAGGCCCTATTGGAACCCATGGACCTGTTTTCAGCGAAAACGCGGTGGACGCAGCGCCATATTCCCCTGAGTGTCAGCATTTCCAGCAACGTACCTGGCTATGACGCTGCACCGGTCTGTTTCGTGTCTACCGGGGATTCCCATGAGTTGATCACCTGCATGATGGAGTATTTAGAGGAAGTCAGTGCGGCCAGTACGAAATTGTTGGTGTCCAAGTTCCAGGACGTACTGGACCAGCTGCACGATCGGATTCCTATACCGGGTGTAGCGTTTAGTGACGATGAAGAGTCCGAGTCGGAGCCGGAGTCGCAGCCGGAGTCCATGCAGTCGCAGGATGTGCCTTTACCGAAACCGTATGCGCAGAAATTGAAAGTGCGCTTCCTACAATATCTAGGTCAGTTACCGGTGCTGGGTTTCAACTCGGGGCGATATGACTTGAACATGGTGAAGCAATTTCTCTACCCCTACTTGGCCCAGGCGAATACCATCAAGTCCATCATCAAGAAGATCAATAATCATATGGCCCTCACTACCACATCACTTCATTTCCTGGATGTACGGAACTACTTAGCTCCTAATTGTAGCTATGATCAGTGGGTCAAGGCGTATAACTGTGCACAAAGCAAAGGGAGATTCCCTTACACGTATATATCAACGCTCGACCGTTTGCAGGAAACACAGTTGCCACCCCGGGATGCCTTCTTTGATGATTTGAAGCAAGTGGAATGTCCGGAAGACACGTACCGGGAACTACAGCAGGTATGGAACGATCAACATATGCAGACCTTGCGAGATTTCCTGATATGGTATAATAACTTAGATGTGGTTCCTTTCCTGGAAGCGGCCGAGAAAATGGTTCAACTCTTTCGTCGCGAGATGCACGTCGACATCTTCAAGGAGTGCTTGAGTTTACCGGGTCTGGCGCTTCGCCATCTTTTTCAAGAGTGTCCTACGTACTTCTCGCTGATACAGCAAAAAGATGCAGACATGCATGGTTGTCTAAAGCAGAACATTGTCGGCGGACCGAGTCTTATTTTTCACCGTTATCATGAGAAGGACGTCACTACTCTCCCCAGTGGAAAACCCTGTGCTAAGATCATCGGTTTCGATGCGAATGCCTCGTACCTGTGGTCTCTGGCCCAACCTATGCCCAGTGGCCATTATACACGTTGGTTGGCGGAAGGTCGACATTTTACACCGCAACGTACTCCCTACAAGCATCTGGCTGATCAGTGGTTGGATTGGGAAGCCTATCGACGGGCAATTTATATACGACACCAGACCAACGCCACAGAGAAGCGGATAGGAGATCGTCGACTCCCCGTCGATGGGTTTGCCCTGGTGGGTAGGACACCGACCGTATTTCAATTTTACGGTTGCTATTGGCACGGCCACGGATGCCATTTCAGCGCTGGACGCTTCAACGAACGACGTGGGAAATCGGCAGAAGAATTACGGGAAGAAGTGCAGGAGAACGGTGATTACGTCAAAGAGAGAGGATACCATCTCATCGAAATGTGGGAGTGTGAATTTCACACCATGTGCCAGGCCCTACCCCATTTACGGCGTTTCCTAAAAGAGCGCGAGTACCCGTTGAGTCGTCGGCGACTCCTGAGTCTGCCACAGATGTTCGACGCCATTCGTTCGGGGGACCTCTACGGCTTTGTCGAATGTGATTTGCATGTTCCCGATACTCTCAAGCCCCTCTTCGCCCAGTGCCCGCCCATCTTTAAGAACACGCTGGTGGGTCGGGATGATATTGGAGACACCATGGGGGTCTATGCGAAGCAACACGAGTGTTTGCCTCGACCTCGACGGATGTTGATTGGCAGTATGTGGGCCGAGAAAATCTTGCTGGGCACTCCCTTACTGCAGTGGTACATGAGCCACGGTTTGGAAATTACCAAAATATACCAAGTGATACAGTACGTACCCGACGCTTGTTTTGCGGAGAATGCCGACATCGTGACGTCGGCCCGTCGTCAAGGTGACCAAGACCCGAGTAAGGCCATCATCGGTCAATCTTGGAAGTTGGCGGGCAATGGTTACTATGGAAAAACAGTCACGAATCAGGATAAGCACGTGAACGTGAGCATTTGTACTACTGCCCAAGCCCGCAAAAAAGTGAATTCTCCTCTGTTTCGCTCCGTGGAGGTCATCGATGACGACACGTATGAAGTCAGTTCAGCCAAGAAGGCTATCCGTTACAACCTACCCCTGCAGATTGGATGTATGGTATACCATGTGGCCAAGCTGAGGATGCTGCAGTTTCTCTATGATTTCATGGGTGTGTATTTTAATGCATCAGACTGGCAACTCATGGAGATGGATACGGACTCGGCCTACATGGCCGTCTCTAATGCGGATTGGGAGTCCCTGGTGAAACCGGAGTTACGGGCAGAGTATGAAGCGGAACGGGACCAGTGGTTACCTGCACGTGACCATTACCAGTACGATAAGCGTACGCTGGGCCTCTTCAAGCTGGAGTGGAGTGGGGATGCTATGATTGCTCTCTCCTCCAAGACGTATTACTGTTACGGGGGAGACGAAAATAAGTTTAGCTGCAAAGGGGTGAACCGGCGCGCGCGATCCCAATATCGACAAAGCCTTGTACTTGAACGTGCTGCAAAGCCAGGCCAGTGCGAGTGGAACTAACCGAGGATTTCGGGTAGTGGACCACCAGATGCGGACGTACATCCAGCAACGAGACGCCTTTACTTTCTTTTACCCGAAACGGAAAGTGCTGGCCGATGGTGTGAGCACCACTTACTTGGACTTGTGAAAAAATGTCGAACTCACACACTATATGACTGTTGATACACCAGTTAAAAACTGTAAAAGTCAGGATGGCCGAGTGGTCTAAGGCGCCGGTATTAAGTGCTGGTCGGCGAAATGCCGGACGTAGGTTCGAATCCTACTCCTGACAGAACTTTTTTTGTACTTTATACATACCACTACTATTCTATTGTACATACCACCTGTATTCTATTTGTACATATTCTATACATTCTTGTTGACTTAAATAAAAAAAAAAAAAAAGTCAAAAAACCATGATTTTTGTGTTTTTTCATGAATTTTATTGAACATCGACGAGGCAAGTCTGTATATATCGAAGGGGGTGCACTTCTCCCCTTCGTGAAAGTCCGTGATGACTCGTGTCTATTAAAACACCCTAGTCCGTAGCCGTACACGTTATAGGTTTTTCTTCGCACCTCTCTCTATCCGTACCCGTATACGTTATAGTTTTCATTCTACCCTCACCCTTCGTGAAAGTCCGTGATGATTCGGGCTGTAATGTTATCAATACACGCAATCATTTAACCTGGGAATTGACACTAGATGAATTTGGTGCAAAATATGTGGATTGTGAGTTAACCCAGGAAGGGTGGTCGCGCGGACCTCGGCGTAGGCACCTTGTAGGCCACCAATCAGCGCTGTGTACATCGACTCTAATGTTATCAATACACGTAATCATTTAACATAGGAATTGACACTAGGTGAATTTTGGTGCAAAATGAAGGGATTCTGACGGCACCCAGGAATGGCGCCAATACAGTGCTGTACATGTTCCAAAGACCCTTTTCAGGGCCAACCGTAATGTTATATCAATACATGCAATCATTTAACCTGGGAATTGACACTAGATGAATTTGGTGCAAAATATGTGGATTGTGAGTTAACCCAGGAAGGGTGGTCGCGCGGACCTCGGCGTAGGCACCTTGTAGGCCACCAATCAGCGCTGTGTACATCGACTCTAATGTTATCAATACACGCAATCATTTAACATAGGAATTGACACTAGGTGAATTTTCGTGCAAAATATGTGGATTGTGAGTTAACCCAGGAAGGGTGGTCGCGCGGACCTCGGCGTAGGCACCTTGTAGGCCACCAATCAGCATCGACTCTAATGTTATCAATACACGCAATCATTTAACATAGGAATTGACTAGTGCGAATTTGGTGCAAAATGAAGAGATTCTGACGACACCCAGGAATGGCGCCAATACAGTGGTGTACATGTTCCAAAGACCCTTTTCAGGGCCAACCGTTATGTTATATCAATACATGCAATCATTTAACGTAGGAATTGACACTAGGTGAATTTTCGTGCAAAATATGTGGATTGTGAATTAACCCAGGAAGGGTGGTCGCGCGGACCTCGGCGTAGGCACCTTGTAGGCCACCAATCAGCATCGACTCTAATGTTATCAATACACGCAATCATTTAACATAGGAATTGACACTAGGTGAATTTGGTGCAAAATGAAGAGATTCTGACGACACCCAGGAATGGCGCCAATACAGTGCTGTACATGTTCCAAAGACCCTTTTCAGGGCCAACCGTAATGTTATATCAATACATGCAATCATTTAACGTAGGAATTGACACTAGGTGAATTTTCGTGCAAAATATGTGGATTGTGAGTTAACCCAAGAAGGGTGGTCGTGCGGACCTCGGCGTAGGCACCTTGTAGGCCATCAATCAGCATCGACTCTAATGTTATCAATACAAGCAATCATTTAACATAGGAATTGACTAGTGCGAATTTTGGTGCAAAATGAAGGATTGTAAATTAACCCAGGAAGGGTTGGGGTCCACTATATTGACCAATCAGCAGACCCGAATAAGAGCCAATCCGCTGTCTATAAAAAGAGCCAATCCGCTATCGCTAAAAAGAACCAATGAAGCCAGCATCACCTACGTTGAAACAGCCAATGAAAATCT